>MU129419.1:0-11787 GCA_014904985.1 Hydnum rufescens UP504
ATATACTGGCTATTAATTTAGATGGTGCTTGTGGCGACGGCACTTGAGCGCTTTTGGGGATCCGGCAATTGCCAGCGTTGAGTTGATTAAAACGCGCATACATCAACCGAACAGGAAACCACCTAGACAGGCAGGTGTAGATGACCACATACCCGCAGCGGCGGGTGTGTGGTCATACAAGGTATGTTTTTTTATGAATTGTAGTAGATACATCGGTGCAAAAAGAGCAGCGAAAGCTGCTCTTTTTGCGCTGCTTTCGAATTTTTTACTAACGTGCTTTTAATTATTCTAGCTGGGCCCTTGTCCAACGCACGACGGTAACCCACAAAATGACCAGAGCCCAAACACCCACGCGACACGCCAATGCGAACGCAGCACAGCAACGTGACATGCCAACGCAACGCAATGCCAACGCCATGCCAACGCGACATGCCAACGCAATGCAACGCCAACACCGGCGCAACGCGCCATGCCAAACGCAACGCACCATGCCAACGTGCCCAGGATGTGACATGCGGCGCCACGCCAAATGAGGACGTGGCCGCGTCAAACGGGGATGCAACCACGCCGAACGAGGACGCACCCCCACCTAATGCGGGCACCAGGAATCACACACCTGCCCTGGCAGGTGTGTGGTCCTATGTAAGGTGAGTCCCTGTCCCGCCCAGTAGCTACACCCATGCAAAAAGAGCAGCGAAAGCTGCTCTTTTTGCGTGGTGTTTAATTATTAACTGATTTAAATTTCTTATCCTGTAGGTCTCGACTTCTCTTGCGAGTCGAATACCGACGCGAACCCCCCCCCGCAACCCCGCTTATCGACGCCCGAACGACGGGGCACAGAGAGGACCCCGTACGAACCGCCGTACGTACGACCCAAAGTACATGACCCAGTACCCCACACTCCCGCAGTGGGTGTGGGGTACTACAAGGTATGTTTTATTTTTTATTTTCATTTCTTATTCTTGTGGCGCAAAAAGAGCAGCATAAGCTGCTCTTTTTGCGCTGCATTACTGTTCTACTAATGTTTCATCAATTGTTTCTTTAGATCCTGAACCAGAACCCCCGCGAACCCCCAACTATGAACCCGCCGAATGAGACGTCGTGAACGATAACCACGAACGAGCCCCCACAAACGAAAACCAACTCCCTCGAGGGAGTGCCCAAAGGGAACCGGCCCCGACTGGGGGTGTATGGTGGGTATATGCTGATGCGGGCGTGTAACCCGCATGAACCATGCCCCCCCTGTGGTGGCAGACCCGGGGGGGGGGGGGTAATATGTATATAGTATAATATGTATATAATAATAGTCGTAATAATAATAATAATAAATAGTAAACAAATAATAATAAATAAGTATACAATATAGCACAGCCATGGATTGGCCGACAGATGGCCAAAAAACTGAATTGAAATCTGCTGATTTCGGCTGTAAGGTTTGAGGGACCTATTAGGTACCATTTTCTGCCCCGAAAGTGGTACCTAAATTAGGTCCCCTATGTGACTGACCAGCCTGGCTGCAGCTGCTGCAACAGCAGCAGCAACAGTGCACGACCGCGACCGCATGACCACGCCACACGACCACACACCCGCTGATGTGGTGTGTGGTTATAAGGTAAGTTTTGTCTCAGTAAATACAATACCGCAAAAGAGTAGTGCAAGCTACTCTTTTTGCGCTGCCATGAATTTTTATACTAACGTAGCCTCTATTCCTCCAGATCAAAACCAAAACAACAAATGACAGGCCGCCCAATGAGTGAGCCCAGGAACCACACCCACTGCGGCAGGTGTGGTTCTATTTAAGGTGAGTCTCCCCCTAATAGATGCAGCAGCACAAAAAGAGCAGCGAAAGCTGCTCTTTTTGTGTCGCTTTTAATTTTGTAACTAATTATATTTTATTCTAGGTATTGCCATAAATGAAGACCCAAGCAGCAAGCCCGCCCACAAAGGAGACCCGTGAACGAAGAGACGAACCACACACCCGCTACTGCGGGTGTGTGATTCTATCTATACAAGGCATGTAATGCACCCCCGACGACGCAAAAAGAGCAGCGAAAGCTGCTCTTTTTGCGTCGCTTTTAATTCTTTTTAACTAATGATTTTTTATTCTAGGTACAGTATTGTCACAAATGAAGACCGAAGACCCACAAAGCAAGCCCCCCCACAACGATAACACACCTGCAGAGGGGACCCCGAATGACGATGTGCCACATGAAGAGATGAACCACACACCCGCTGAAGCGGGTGTGTGGTAATTTTAAGGTGAGCATATAACCATGCAAAAGGAGCAGCATACGCTGCTCCTTTTGCATGGCTTTTCTTTTTTCCTTTTTACTTACGTTATTTTAGGTTGTCTGAACCCACGACCCCACCAAGCAAACACGAGAACGGCAATGGACCCACCAAACAAAACCCGCGAGAGTTCAAACCCCCAACATGACGACCAAGCCCATACGAGTACGAACCACACGACTGCGGTACAAACCAAGGACCACACCCACTTCGGTGGGTGTGGTCCTACAAGGTTTTTATTTTTTTATTTGATTTCTATATGTACAACGACGCAAAAGGAGCAGCATAAGCTGCTCCCTTTGTGTCACTTTGAATTTTTTTTACTAATCGACATTCTCACTCTAGGATCTGAACCGAGACCTGCGAACAAAACACCCGCCAAGTGACGACCAGCCCCCCATACAGAACCAAGTACGCGACCAGGGTGCAAAGGAGTACCACACACCCGCTTCGGCGGGGGTGTGGTACTAGTTCAGGTGAGTCCCCCCAATAGATACTGTGGCGCAAAAAGAGCAGCGAAAGCTGCTCTTTTTGTGTCGCTTTTAATTTTTTAATTAATAAATCTTTACTCTAGGTATCACCACAAATACAAATGAAGACCCACGGTGCGACCCCCACCCCCCCCGAACGATAACACGCCGCGAATGATGACGCGCCAAACAAAGACACGGGACGATGCCAAAACCAGTACGAACCACACACCCGCCATCGCGGGTGTGTGGTTCTATACAAGGTAAGTAATGCACCCCCAAGGACACAAAAAGAGCAGCAAGGCTGCTCTTTTTGTGTCCATTTTTATTTTTAACTAACAAATTCATTATTCTAGGTTCTAGGTTCTCGCCTGAACCACCGCCAAACGAAACCCCCCCCCCTTTGGAAATGACAACGCACCCGCCAACAGAGAGTCCCAAACACGACCCGCCAAATGAAACCCAGAAACAGGGACGCACGACACAAGGTCCAGGGACCCCGGACGAACCACACACCCGCTGAAGCGGGTGTGTGGTAATTTCAAGATAAGTAGGATCATGCAAGAGGAGCAGTGTATGCTGATCCTTTTGCGTGGCTTTCTTTTTTTATTTTTCTTTACTAACACATTATTTATTCCTAGATTTTCACCTGAGCCTACCACCCGCACTAACCCCCAAATCAAAGACCCGCGACCCCGCCGAAGACAGCCATGAGAACGGACGCCCGCAAACCCCCAAAATGATGCCCAGCCGGTACAAAACAGTACCACATACCCACTTCAGTGGGTGTGTGGTACTACAAAGGTTTTTTTTTCAAATTTCTATATGTGCAACGATGCAAAAGGAGCAGCACAAGCTGCTCCTTTTGCATCACTTCAATTTTTTTTTACTAACATACAGTATGATTCTAGGATCCAAATTGAAACCCCCGAAATGACAACCTACCCCAATGGTGAAGTGCCAAGCCGCACCCCGACCACACCCGCCCAAGCAGGTGTGGTACTACTACATAGTTTTTTGTTTTTAAGTTTCTACAGACGGTACCACACCACCTAAGCGGGTGTGGTGCCACTAGATAGTTTTTTTTTAATTTTATTTTAAATTTCTACAGATGGTACCACACCTCAGTGAGTGTGGTGACTTTTTAAATAAATAAATAAATAAAAAATAAACAACTCAGTAAGAATAAAACAGAACTGCCGAATTAAACCCCACTGACTGGGGGTAGCAGTGATAATAAATAATTAATTAATTATAAATGGAACATGTTATCCCCGATAAGCCCGTATGGCCTGCTGCAAGTCTGAGATTCTCTAAGTCCCAGTTTTGGCCAATTTTCGGCCAATTTTCGGCCATTTCGGCCAATTCTGGGCCAGGGGGTGAAATCATAAAAATGGCCATTTCGGCCAAAATAGTGATGGGACCTACTTAGGTACCATTATCTGCCCCGGAAGTGGTACTAACTAGGTAGGCTTAGATGACTGACCAAGGTGCAGAAAACAAACAATATCACAGTGCGACAGTGTTTTGTTTAACCGGACAGCTAGGCAGCAAAGTGCTGGGAACAGTGATTCCCCCAACTGGAAGCTTTGAGGTGCTGGGAAATAAACACTACAACAGCGTTGCAGTGCTATACTTCACCACACAGGTACTGGTGACTGAATGGTCATAGTGTTGATTGGAGTTGGTGACATTGCGGAGTTAGCCGAATATCAATATTTACTATACAGTGTATACATTGTCTACAAATAAACTATACACAATGGTGATGATTAGACGAAAATAGTAAGGGATTAGCAATGAGAAGAACGATATATAGCAGTGAAGTAAAAAAAATAAAAACGAGGGGAGATGACCATGCCGAGAAATTTTAGGACTCAAGGAAGGCATTCCAATGACTGGAATCGAAATAGTGATGACAGCCAGGGTAATCATCACTGAACCAATCATAGGCAAATCCCTCAACCATCTCTTCCATTTCCATATCCACACTTTCCCCCTGCTTATTAGATTCAGCCGGAATATCTAAATGACGCCGCTTAACAGGCTTGTCAGCAGGTAGAATTTCACCAGTCGCAGGTAAAACAGGTGAAGGATTGGGGGCTGGAACAACTTCTTTGACTTGAATCTTGGAGCTGGCAGGTCGGGGTTCAGGCCATATGTATGCATCATGCAGTAATTCCCTGGGAACTGTTGGATCCAGAACTGTGGGAGTGGGATTCCATTCCCAATCCACAGCATATGAACGGAACTTGGTCTGCACAGACTTTGAGCACTTGAACAGTCCCTTGCTCCAGTCATGGGTGAGGATTATGGAGGAACACCCTTGTTTCTCAGCAGAACTGAGTACCACCCAAGAACCAATACCTCGAGGCATATGTTGATACCCTAAAAACGAAAACAAGGGATGCATGAGTGAAGGCTCCTCATCTGACCCGTGCCAGCACTTACCAGCAGCCTCCAACTCTGATTCATACTTGTACTTCATACGCAATAGAGTCATGCACACACCCTTTTTGTCCCAGTCTTCATGATCTCCCACCAATTCCCTCTCAATCCTTGCAACTGTTGTCAGGTCCCCGCTAATCTGAAGCACAAGGCTAAAAGAATCCTTAAATGGGGTTCAAAAGATGTACCCAACTGGAAAACCAATGACATTGCACCAAATGAGAAGCTTCCCAATACCATTGACAAGGAGCTGTTCAATGTCATCTTTGGAAGTGGTGGCATTGCCCCACAGATAATCTAAGTCCTCAGCTTTGGTATCACTGAGGTTAGGAATTCTGTGGAGGTAGAAATAAGCCTGTGATGTTTCATTGAGGGGTGCTTTCACTTGGCAGGCATTTTTGAAGCACTAGAGAGGTTAGTGTGGAGCTCAAGCTCACACTAAACATCCCACAGTGATGGCTAAATCTCGAACGAGTTTTGACGACCTGGGAAAGACACCATGGAGCTCAAGCTCGGGACGCCCAGTCACCAGAAGCAAGCTTCTTGAGGGCTTTGTGGATGTCAGCACGGAGCGTACGCTCGTGCCTGGATCCTACAAGAAGTGGAAGCACGGTTAAGTGTCGAACAAAAAAGAACGGTGAGTTTCGGCAATGTCTGCACATCATGCCAGTGACCAACCACTCCCAATTTTATATATAACCTGTACTTAATTTTGACCATCCATTTGTAGTATCAATTACAATATTTCCCCTAAGCTTGAGCAAAGGACTTAGTTGTAGCATGGCCTCCACCAAGGTAGTAAGACATAGTGTAAGCCTTCAATAAGTTATAGATGAGGGAGAACTGTGCATCCCATCGTGGTGACGAATCGCTGGATGATACAGATGCCGGTATGCATGCCATGATTTTTTGCTGTGGCAGACTGCTTTGACGAACAGAAGGATGGAATCCCCAGAGCTAATACAGTGACAGAGAACATGTGAGTGGTGGTCCATCGCATGGCCAGGCCCATTGCAGCCCTGTAAGGACATGTCATGTGCGATCACCTCAACGAGGTTTTGCAGATGAGGGAGAACTGCCCATCCCATCATGGCAGCGAATCACTGGACGATACGGATGCTGGTATGGCATGCCATGATTTTTTGCTGTGGCAGACCGCTTTGATGAACAGAAGGATGGAATCCCCAGAGCTGATGCAGTGACAGAGAACACACGAGCGGTGGTCCATTGCATGGCCAGACCCATTGCAGCCCCATAAGCACACATATGTGTGATCACCTCGATGAGATTTCGCAGATGAGGGAGAGCTGTGCATCCCATCATGGCGGCGATTTGCTGGATGATATGGATGCCGGTATGGCGGACCTGCCATGATTTTTTGCTGCAGCAGACCACTTTGACAAACAGAAGGATGGAATCTCCAGAGCTGATGCAGTGACAGAGAACACGCAAGCGGTGGTCCATCGCATGGCCAGGCCCATTGCAGCCCTGTAAGCACACATCATGTGCGATTGCCTCAATGAGATTTTGTGGATGAGGGAGAACTGTGCATCCCATCATGGTGGTGATTTGCTGGGCGATACGGATGCCAGTATGGTGGCCTGCCATGATTTCTTGCTGCAACAGACCGCTTTGACGAACAGAAGGATGGAATCCTCAGAGTGAATGCAGAGAACATGCAAATGGTGGTCCATTGCATGGCCAGGTCCATCGTAGCTTCATAAGGACACGTCATGTGCAATCGCCTCAACAAGGTTCGCAGATGGGAAGAACTGTGTATCCCATCATAGTGGTGATTCGCTGGATGATATGGATGCCAGTATGGCAGGCCTGCCATGATTTCTTGCTGCGACAGACCACTTTGACGAACAGAAGGATGGAATCCTCAGAGTGAATGCAGAGAATGTGCGAATGGTGGTCCACCATAGCTTCATAAGGACACGTCATGTGCGATCGCCTCAACGAGGTTTTGCAGATGGGGAAGAACTGCGCATCCCATCATAGTGGCAATTTGCTGGGCAATACGGATGCCGGTATGGCAGACCTGCCATGATCTTTTACCATGGCAGATTGCTTTGAGGATGGAAGGATGGTATGCCCAGAGCTGACACAACGACAGAGAATGTATGAGCCATTGTGTTGCAGACTCACTTCAATGTGGTCACATAGTAGAAATCTGTAGACAGTGGGGCTAGAGTCCAAATCATCGATCTGTGAGCTTGAGGAAGTGAGTGCACCCTCTCCATTTGTGACAGAGCCAGGTTCCAACTCGCAAATTGGGTTTGAAATTGATGAAGCAAGACTACCCCCCCCACTCGAAACAGCGGGGGTGGCAGCCATTGCAGACGTTGCTAGTGAGCTTGAGGAAGTGAAGCTACTCCCCCGGAACTGGCAGGGTTAGTAGCCATTGCTGTCAGAGTTCGTCCATTTCCCGGTTAATTCTGGATTTGTTTCGATTTGTTCCGGTTTGTCCCCATCTCCGTTTCATTTCCCCTTCATTTCCTTGTTTCCTTTACTTCCGGTTCCCACACACTTACCCCTGGCCCTGTCCCTGTCCCCTCCACTTTCCCATCCCCTGCCTGCTCCCCCTCTTGTGCCTGCCCCCCTGTAACCACCTCTCATTAAGCGATCAATCCCCCGTAGTAATAGGAACTATGTATAAGTAGTCCGGTCGAAATCCAGAGATTCAGCTTTGGTCTCTCAGGATTTCCACTTCTACTCGGACTACAGTCCGAGTACTTCCCAGTTGACTCGTGAGCTTAAGGACCACTGTGCTTCGTTTTCCGCCTAGTCGCTTCCAGGCTGCTGGACTGCTCTCCATCTCAATCTCGTTATCTCATTCTTGCCGGATTCTCCGGACTTAGCCGGACTCACACCAGACTTAGTCGGAGTTATCTGTGTTTATATTTGTTTGGTGCTCTCGTCGCAGCATGGCCTGACACTCCCGTTGTGCAGTTCTTGCAGTCATAATTGCCATGATATCTCAGCTCCCACATCATCTCAGCTCTCGCATTGTCTCAGCTCTCGCATCATCTCAGCTCTTGCATCGTCTTGGCTCTCGCGTCGTCTCGGCTCCATGTCATCTTGGCTCCCATGTCATCTCAGCTCTTGTGTCATCTTAGACACTATCGTACACTCACATTGTCTTAGCTATTGCACCAAAATCCCCATGTCTTCATAATTCCCACATTGTCGCAATCCCCATGTTGTTGTAATCCCCGCGTCGTCATAATCCCTGCATTGTCATATCCCCACATCATCATAATCCCTGCATCATCATAATCCCGCATCATCATAATCCCACATCATCATAATCCCCACATCATCATATCCCCGCATCATCATAATCCCCGTGTCATCATAATCTCATGTCATTGTAATCCCTGTGTCATTGTGATTTCCTCATTGCACATCATTCCCATTTCCTGTCAATACAACTTCTCATTTAGACTACCTTGTTTTGGAATATTATAATGCTTTTGATTGGAACTATTGCTGCATACAGACTTGGAAGAGTAATGAAAAGAAGGTAATGATGGACTTGTAAAAAAAAAACTCCATTGCGGAGATAAAGCATGCGGATACCGTCAGTTGGACAAAAAATGAATTATAGCCGGGGATGAAGCTTGCCGGCAAGATCTAAGCTGAGGATATGTTTTCATGGGGCCAGGGTCTAAAAACTTGCCTGGCATGGCCCCATGAGACCTAATTTTGCAGGTGGGACCATGGGCCCATGCCAGCAGCTGAGTACATGTGGGGCCATGTGTGCATAGGCCTATTAGACCCGCTTTCATACCAAAAAAAAGAACTACCTAATTAGATACCGAAATAGGGCTGCCTAAGGTGGCCCAAAAAATAGGTCCTGGGGGCCCAGATTTTTTGGGCCCTAATGGAATTAAAAATTGACTGCCCCCAGCAAGCCACTATTGCTGATACCTTCTTAGGTGGGTTGTACCTATAGTCTATAACCTACCTAACTAGGTACCTAAGGTCATTTGCCTAAGGTGGGATACCTGCTCGATGGGGAGTTATATCCCCAGGAACTTGTCCGACTAAGAGGGGTTCTAGGGATGTGCCACAGCCTGAAGTATCTACACACCGCAGTCCATGACTCAAATGGTTGTAAGTATAATAACAGCTGATACACTACTGTCACTTTCAATCAATGAGGCCTCACACCTGTCCATGCCCTGGTGTCAAACCTTGGAGTCCATGCTTTTCAGTGCGATACCATCATTCGACCCAGCACCGCGAAGTCATCCTTTGGCTCAAGTGCATCGCTGCGGTTCAGATGCCGACTGCCGGAACAGACTCGATTTGCATTTGTCCCAGCTGAGGGCCCAGTCCTCATGTCTGGGGTAGGGAAGGTTCTACTGCTAATCACATGGGGAGGATGTGACAAGGACAAGTGCCACCGCAGGCGAACTGGAGGGTTCTCTGTTTCCTCCACCCGCCACATCCGCAGGTTCAATGTCATTTGGCTGATCATGGCGGAGCCTAGGCCTATCAGCAGGAATAGACCAATGTAAGTAACCACTGGCTGACAGACAAAGGGGGGGAGTGAGAGGATTGGTCAGGATTCCATACGTGAGGGATGGATAAATAGGATCATGTTTGCCAAGCAAGCACTAAAGACCGTGACAAAATATACAACTCCGTCACTGGTCCAACCAATTGCAATAAATTTCTGATAGGAGGGTGGGAGGAATCAAGGATACAAACCGCAGCATGAGGCTGGCAATGGAAAGGGACTGGAGGGCTGATACCCAGACATAAAGGAGTGCACCCTGTTCCACCGACAGGAGTCGTTCAGGTCCGTTTCTAGTGCTCGCTGATAGGAAGAGTCCCCCATCCGGACGTATCGATTGGGGACACGTTCCTGTGAGGTGACAGCGACTTTATCCCCATGCAGTACGCAGTATGAGCAGAAGCCAGCGACACCCGACTTTAGAGTCGGGGGATGGGCACTTGTCGCCGCTACCGATGTATCACCCTCTAAGCATAATACATTTTAATGACTCACACCGTAAAGGTTCGGCAATCTCAAGCAAACAACTTAGATATCGCTTCTGCCGATCTGATTTAATTTGTTTCCGGACGTTGCCCAAACTGTCCCGATAACGCCAGGTAGGCAATACCAAATTAGGTATTACTATGCACATATGGGAAATGAATGGTTCTCGAAACCCTTTCTTATGTAAACATAAGAGCCTGCGCGGCTCCTGGGTAAACGATTAAGACACGGGAATTCTTCGGAGAAGCCATGCCCTTGCGTTCTGCATTCAGTCCCCTCCGGATTCTTCGGAAGATCCTAGCACTTGCTTAACGACTGGTCTGGGGTCCTTCCGCATCATTCTTGCTGCGCACCAAATCTTAAACTTAAAGCCCCCTTCTTGGTGTAGGTCACACTGTGATAATACCCCGATTGAGCGATATCTGCATTGTGCCCCCAGCCTCGAACTTGCAGCCCACACCTCTCGACGACAATGGAAAACCACATCTCTATCGGTGAGTTGCATTTCAATCCCTCCTCCCGGTCCTCATCCTCATCCGCGGTTGTCCTCAGGTTCTGGCGGTCATACGGTTGATGGCGGTCGTAGAGGGGACGTCCACATCCCTTACAGTAATGGTCAGTCTCCCAGGTATTTCGAATCCTTGGCTATAAACAATGTTCTGACCTCTCCTCCCGGTCCTCAGGTTCTGGCGGTCATACGGTAGATGGCGGCCGTGGAGGGGACGTCCACATCCATTACAGTAATAGTCAGTCCCTCCGGTATTTCGGATCCTTGTCCATAATCAATGTTCTTCCAGACACGCCAGGTTCCTATGATATTTCCCATTTAATGGCCTTCCTCGTGCTCTATACGCAGCGCACGACTCTCTCCGCGAGGATGGACCATCGCCATGTCTCCAGGGCACTCGTGTTGGTATATTGGAGGAGATTCTGAAATGGTCGGAGAGCCCGAGCGGCGAACGGCCGCCTGTATATTGGCTCAGCGGACTCCCTGGCATTGGAAATCGACCATCGCGAAAACCGTCGCCGAGCGGGCACAGGAGAAAGCCATACTGGGCGCCACTTTCTTCTTTTCTCGGGGCGACCACCCTTCACGGGACCCAGGGCTCGTACTGCCGACGCTCGCTTTCCAACTTGCGCAATCAGACAGTGCGTTCAAGGAGGTCATCGTCGAAGCCCTAAGACAAGATCCGACAGTCGGCGAAAGGGACTGTTGTCTCAGCTTCAGGAATTAATCTTGACGCCCCTTCTCAATATCAATCCCCGGGGGCGCCCACTACTTATCGTCCTTGATGCCCTCGACGAATGCGAGGAACAGGGTGCTGCAGATATTTTGCAACTGGTGTTTACACACCTGATCCGAATTCCTTTCCTACGTATTTTAATTACCAGTCGCCCACAACCTCACTTAGCCTCAGTGTTCAACAACGCCCCAGACCTGGAGAAGATGGTTCTTCACGATATCGAGGCATCGGTCGTTCAACAAGACATCCGCCTTTACATCTCCACCGAACTGGCTAAAATCCCGGAGAAACTTGACCTTGAGATGCCTGGCGATTGGGCTAT
>MU129421.1:0-15786 GCA_014904985.1 Hydnum rufescens UP504
TGGTCCGGGGTGAACACCATGCCCAGGTACTCGATCCGGTCTCGGAAGAACTCGCACTTCTCTAGGTTTCAAGGAAGAGGTTGGTTCTCTCGGAGTGTCTGCAGGATTCCTCGGACTCCGCGGACATATTCTTCTCGAGTTTTAGCGAAGCTTAGGATGTCATCCAGGTACACGATGCATACTCCCTTGTCGATCCATTCTCGGAGGACGTCGTTGATCATATTTTGGAATGTGCCGGGGGAGTTGCAGAGTCCGAAGAACATGACCAGAGGTTTGAAGAGTCCCCGATTAGTCCGAAAGGCCGCTTTCCATTCCTCTCCGTCCGCCATCCGGATGTTCTGGAAGCCCCAGCGTAAATCCAGCTTTCCAAACACTTTAGCACCTCGGAGTCTGTCGATGACGTCGGAGATCAGAGGCAGGGGTATGCATTCTTACCTGTGATGTCATTGAGCTTTCGTAGTTCCTGGACCAGCCGAAAACCTCCATCTTTTTCTTCACAAAGAACACTGGGGCAGCCATAGGGGATTTGGAAGGACGGATCCGACCAGAGGCCAGGTTTTTCCTTCAGGAAGTCATCGAGTTCCTTTTGCTCAGCTGGGGAGAGTGGGAAGAGTTTGGCTGGGGGAGGCAGCTGGACTCCCTCATTAACTCGATGTGGTGATCCCACGGTTTCCGGCCAGGGAGCTGATCAAAGGAGTCCTTGGAAAACACATCTCGGAAGTCACGGAATTCCTCCGGGACAAGCTCCTCGAACGTCTTCACTGGCTCATTCGCTTTGGCTTTTGCGGCCTCTGCCAGCCTCTGAGAAGGGGTGCTCGTTGCTCGGACAATCTCGGAGTGCTCAGTGTCACTGGGGAAGTAAGCTGCGAAGATGGCATCTCCTTTTTCCAGTGTCAGGGACTCGTTAACATCATCAGCATCATCCTCCATAGGAGTGGGAGGTGTCCGGGTTCTTCCAGTGTCTTCCTGGAGGTTCTCCCTCGTCAGCGCTCCGCATTCCGCATCTTCCAGATCACTACACGGCAGTCAGATGGGCACCGGGTCAGTGTGACTTCCCCAGTCATCCAGTCAATCTCCGGGTTGTGATGGTGAAGCCAAGTGTGCCCTATGATCAGCTTGGTTTTCCCCAGTCCGATCACGGAGAACACTACCCGCTCGGAGTGATCATTGATTCGGAGGATGACCTCAACCTCTTCATGGACAGACCCCATTTCGTTCAGGGTTCCATCAACATTGTAGACAGGGATTGGCGTGCGAGGGGTCGTATGTCTAGACCATTTTCCTTTGCGAAGGTCGGGTCCATGAACATTCCAGTGGCTCCGGAGTCCAGTAGGGCCTTTCCAGCACAGATTGCTCCAGTCCGCGGTGATTGGATTTTCACCTTGATTTCTGTGGCTCGTCTGGGGTCTTCGGAAAGGAGGCGGATAGAAGGGGGAGGGTTGTAGACAGGGTCAACCTCAGTTGATACGCTTTCAGATTCGTCACTCTCATCGTCGGAGAAAAACATGTCATTTCCGACTCCGTATGTACAGTTTTCGAGAGGAGAGAATCTGTTGGTCAGGCAGGATGTATCCTTCACTGCTGACCATTGGGAAAACCCTGCGGAGTCGGTTTTGAGGGCTCCAGCATGTCTTTTGGAGCTGGGAACAGTTTCCGTAACTCCTCGCGGATGATCGCTCCAATGTCCTCCGTGGCGCGGACAAACTGTCGGGGCTTCTGTGGATGGGGACAGTCACGAGAGATGTGACCCAACCCTTGGCAGTTGTAACACCGTCGTGTCTCTTGCTTCCGGGTTGAGTCTACATCCATGGGGGTGAACGGAGTCAGCAAAGGAGGTATCGTTGCAGGAGACACTCCAGTTGGTCTGGGAGTGATGGGCGCTGCTGTCCGGGGTTTCTCTGTAGGTGTTGGGGGGTTCCTCGGAGTGTATGGGGTTGTGCCGGATGTGGCTTGTCGGAACCGGAGATACAGGTTATCCAGACGCCACGCTGTGTCCTGCCATCCTCCGAGGGTCTCCGGCAGATCGCTGAGATGCATCTTCTCCAGCAACCTTTCATTGAGTCCCCGCTGGTATGCATCGATGAGGGCCTCCTCTCCGAAGCCTGTCCGTCCAGCCAGAGCGTTGAAGTGCGCTGTGTATTCTTCTGCGGACATCTTTCCCTGTTTCAGGTTCCGGAGTTGGGATCGTGCAGTGAACTCCCGGTCCGGTTCTCCGAAAGCACTTTCAAAGGCGATTAGGAAGCCTTCAAAGGTTTCGTATGGATTGTGGGTTTCCGGGTCTAGGAAGGAGGTGGAGAGACTTTTGGCCCATGCTCCGGCAGTTCCATCCTTCATCCAGGAGAGTGTGTACAGGATTTTGTGCAACTCCGTCGGATAGACTCTAGGTTGGAGAGCGATGTTCAGCTGGACGGAGCGTAGGAAACTCTCCGTTTTCTTCTGATCGCCAGAGAATGGTTCGGGGTCAGCCCCCTTAGCCTTGCGAGTAGACTGGGTAGGTGGAGGGTGCTGCTGGAGTGTCTGCTGGACTGCAGCCGACACAAAGCCAGCGACATGCATCCCTTGGTTCCGCATGTCGTCCAGCTCCTCACGGAGGGTGGCATTTTGTTGTTGGAGTTGGGTGAGGAGGTGTTGGAGGTGGTCGGCGGTAATGGCTACTGGAGCACCGTTGGACATTTCGGAATGAGGAGTAGGAGGGAAATCGGCAATACTGAGTAATCCAGATGGTGGGCTCGTGAGAGAGCTTTGGTCTTCTGTCAGGGCCACGCTGCGACGAGAGCACCAAACAAATATAAACACAGATAATTCCGGCTAAGTCCGGTGTAAGTCCGGCTAAGTCTGAGAGAATCCGGGCAGGAATGAGATAACGAAGATAGGAGGGGATGGAGAGGCAATCCAGCAGCCCGGAAGGGACTAGGCGGAAACGAGCACAGCGGTCCTTAAGCTCGCGGAGTCAACTGGAAAATACTCGGACCTGTAGTCCGGAGTAACAGCGGAAATCCTGAGATTATGTAATACGAATACGGAATACATGAAGGCTGACCTGTAGTCCGGAGTAACAGCGGAAATCCTGAGAGACCAAAGCTGGGGTCTCTGGACTTCGCTCTCGGACTACTTATACATGATGACTATACTACGGGGGAGTGATCGCTAAACTGGAGGTGGTTACAAGGGGGACAGGAACAGGAACAGGAACAGGAACTCGGCCAGGGGGTGAACCGGAAGCAATGGGAAATGAAAGGGAAATGAAAAGGAAATGAAACCAAGATAGGGTTGGACCGGGGTCAAACCGGAATCAAGCCGGAAGCAAAGTGGACTTGGGCGAGGGAAATAAGTGGAGAACCGGACTGGAGGTGGGCAGACGAGGACCGGAGTTGACCGGAGTAGACCGGAGTAGACCGGAGTAGACCGGAGTAGACCGGAGTAGACCGGAGTAGACCGGAGTAGACCGGAGTTGGGGGTGAACCCTGACAGACACCATGCCAAATGAACCCCACCGAACGAAATCCCACCGAGCAAAACCACACCAAATGACAACGCAATATGACAAGGATGCCAGTGATGGGGACGGGCCGATCAAGCGGCTCAACGACACCACGCCCAACTATGGATGCTGCGGTTCAGGTTTAAACCTGTGGAACCTGAGTTTAAACCTGAACCTGACCCAGGTCAGGTTCCATTGGGGTCAGGTTTCATTTCATTTTCTTCAGGTCAGGTTCAGGTTTTGCCCTTGCCCTGAATCCAAAAACTGGTCTGAAACCAGGTTTAAACCTGAACCTGAAAGGTAGGGTGTAGGTTCCATTCCATGTAAATTGACCACTATTCTGGCACCAAATCTGGCAACTTACACATGTGACTATAGTTCTGGAGTCAGAAGTCACATGACTTGGCCATCAAATGAGGTAATTGGTGCAGGTCACAAGTCACATGACAGAATGTAGTGTCTAAATACCATCTCCAGAATATGTGTGAGCAGTAAATTGAAGTGAAAGGGGGCTAGGAAGGAGATGTGGATCTAAAGCAGGATGTAAAGGGAGTGGCAGAGGCAGAGACTTGAGCACAGGGTGTAGATATTCTGTAGTACCCCCTGAAAATGTTGGCTTCCCTCATACCTCAGGTTTCAGGTTTAAACCAGGTTTAAACCTGAACCTGACCTGAATGAGACCAAACCTCAGGTCAGGTTCAGGTTTTGCCCTCATGGGTGATTTTGGAACCTGGTCAGGTTTAGGTTTTGCCCAAATTGGGCAAAACCTGACCAAAACCTGACTGTGGCAACCATACTGGTCATACAGTGTTGAAACAGGTGATTGCCGTATATATGGATCGTGAGTACATGGTTTATACTTGCTTGGACCAGAAACTGACCACCTTTGACTTAGGCCTAGACTATATTGAACTCTGCATTTGCCCCTGCGCACCTGCCCCTGTGCAGCTGGTGAAGCAGGGTCTATTTCCCTGCTCACCAGTCCATCCAGCCCTTGCTGTAAGCCTTGAAATGCTGGAGTTCATGTCCGAATTATTTGTGCATTTGGCTCCAAATGAGGCAGCATGGGCAGATATGCTAGTGAAGTTCTTAGCCAGGCGGGGCCATGTATTCAAAGCCCAGGATTTGCTCCGTCAACGATTTGGTTCTGCTCTAGCCCAATACCAGGTCTCAGTGCGTGTTGTTGATGCTGAAATCAACAAGCAGATCAGTGTTGCTTGCCATGAGGTCCTATCTCATGATCCTGCTGACTGGGACAACGTTGCTCTGGAGACAATAGTGCTGCCCAAGCTTGATGAATCCACACCTATAACAGCTTGATTGTATGTCAGTGCACGTACTGATGGCCATTCCATTCAGGAGCCCACCACTTCTACAATGAATGATCTCATTGAAGGAAGTGCAAATGAACCCACCATGTCATCACTACCCTTAGGCTCATGTAGTGGTCCCAACCCTTCTGTTACTCCATCTGACTATCTTCGCTCACATTGCCCGCTATGCTTTGGAGCACATAACAAAGCTGGGGACAGCAAACTGTGAGTAATGCATAATATATTCTTATGCTTGTCTTACTGATATACTGGTTATGTCTTTTAGTCCAGAGTTCTTCTTGTGCCTTGATGCATGCTTCGCCATCCGACGAAACAAGGACTATGATCATCATCCAGGCCGCAAAAAGCAACCAGGCAGCCAAGATCCTTGTATTATTCCACCAGGAACTCATGAACTACCCCGGAGCTTCCTGGAAGCATGGAAAGCAAGGGTGGAGGCAGCATGCCCTGTCAAGTCACACAACCGTCATACTACATGTGTGTCTAAGAAGGGCGAGTATGCAGCCCATGTCGCAGACACCGAGGATGACCATGTTGAGCTGGGGTTGCATGTCCCAAACTTGTACCTTGATAGCTGTGGCGAGTCTTTCGTGGCTGCTGATGGAGGGAGAGTGAAGACTCCTGGGGGGCACTTCTTGGACACTGGTGTGATGGCAGGTGTTTGTTGTCATGACCGAGTCATTGTCTGGGGCAATATGTGGACACCTGGCAAGCAGCAGTTCTATGCACTGGCCATAATTGACTTTGTTATGGCCCAGCTGCCTGTAGACTGGCAAGTTGGCATTCTCTATGATGTTGGCTGTCAAATTCACCGAAGTGCTCTCAAGTGGAACCTGGTACCATGCTGGATACCCTGAATCGTATTTGGGATTAGTGTATTCCATGCATATGGCCATCAGTGGGTATGCCAACTGTGGTATCATCCTCGGAAAAGTGACGGCTGGGGTCTCACTGATGGAGAGGGTTGTGAGCATCTTTGGAGTGATCTCCAGTGCCTCATTCCGAACCTCCATGTTGCTGGTTTTCATCACCGATTGTTCCTCTTGGACGTCCAGATTGAACACCTGGACCATTCAAAGATGTGTGAAGCTGGTGTCTGGTTGGAGAAATGAGTTAAAGCAACGAAGGCACGGCTTGCTCTTGCTGAGGAGAAAAGAGCTAGGATCCACTATAGCAACGAGTATCTGCAGCTGCAGTTCAAGGAACAACGGGCCTATCAGAGCCGACCCCTGGAGCGACAATCAAAGAAGAAAGGCTTCCACACTGTTGAGAAGATTCTATCTGTCCATCACCATCTATACATAGCTCAAGATCTTGTTGATGTTCTTCAGAAGCAACTACTGTCTGTACCAGTATCGGACACTGTTGCCAGCCGGAATGAAATTGCGGAGATTACATCTGCACTTGTTGAGCAGGAGAAAGTTGTTGTTCGGCTGTCAAAACAAGATGATGATTTGACAGCAGTCCTCAAGCTGGGAGACCCCATGTCATACGACAATCTTATGAAAATGAAGGAGCACCCTTGGTTTGAACACCAGCTCAATATGCATGCCCTGAAGGCACATATCATTGCCAAGGCCTGCCAGAAGAATTTCGAGATGGATAATCTCACTGGTGCCTTCAGGAGCAAAGCTGTCAGTGAGCAACCTATACTAGGTAGAAAGCTTATAATATTTTACTAATTAGCATTGTTATTTTAGACCACAATACAATGGAACATACCAGCAAGGCCTTGAAATGGCGCTATCGCTCCTGTCAAAAGTCTTGTTGTGGATTACAATAAACGTCATCAGAGCATGATCAAACTCCGTGGCCAGCAAAGGATTCCTCGGAATGCAGTCATCCCTCCCCCCATAGACATCAAGGGTCTTTTCAACCTTGATGTGGACAATGACATCTGGCAGGATGTTGGGCTTGCGGATGACGAGTTTGAGGGGAAGGTGCTGCCTTGGCTTGGTGATGAAGATGTCCGAAATGGCATCCAACTTGTTCAAGAACTCACAAATTGTCGTGATGAGCTTTCTCTCTGTGAACAGGAGCTGTACTCATTGCAGCTTTGGTTTGAGGAAGAATCTGCGCACTCATGGCAGCTTTGGGGCTTGCAAAGGTGAGGAATTGATATTTCCATTTGTTGAATAATCTGCTGACATGGCCTGTCCTATAGGGGACCCTGATGTACATTTCCTCATGCTAGAGCGTGTCCAGTGGCTTACAGACTTGGGCAGGAGGTGGGAACGCTCAATTAATACTTTGTGCCCAACAGATGTATCGGACGGACTGGATGCACCTGATGCACAGAACACCCTCAGCAAACCTCAGTTGGATTGCATGACTGTTTTAGCAGAACATGCTGGGATCCAACAACAGACAAGGCAACCTCTAGATGTTCTCCACAACCCAGATGCTGAGGAGAGTGTGGACAGCTCTGATGATGGGAAGACTTTGAGCTGGAACCCACTCCCATACCCGGGGATTCTGCCCTCATTGCTGCCATGGACTTGGTTGATAAGAATTGTTCAAGTGATGGAGGGAATGAGGTAGATAGCAGTGATGAAGAGGAATCTTCTAATGAGTTATAAGTTTTGTAGTACCTACAGGTTTGTACGTGACCTTGGAAATAATTATTGGTTTGAAGTTATTTTCCTAAGTTATTTTCTGGGCCCCTAGCAGTGAACTTACAAAATGTATGGCCTTTGAAGTTGGTTCTGAGGGGCCCCTGAGCTCCCTTGTTGATACCCTGAGGGGCCCCTGGGCCCCAGGCCTATATATCTAACTAGATGGTTTGAATGCACTCTCATTGTATCTAGTTAGACATAGATAATTGGCTGACCAGCCTGAAGTTGGAGGAATGCTTGGAGGAGGATCTCCTTGAACGATACGGATCGGGGGTTAAGCAATGGCTCTATCAGGAGCCCCATCTCACCCTTGTCTTCACAGAAAGGGACTGCATGCCATAGAGCATTGAAAGCCAGAAACTAGCCACCTGTCAGGGCCACGGCTGCAATGAGGGCACCAAAAATGTAAACACAAATAATTCTGGCTAAGTCCAGTGTAGTCTGGCTAAGTCCGCAAGAATCCGGCAAGAATGAGATAAGGAGGTAGGGAGTCGGAGAGTGTCCAGCAGCCAGAAGGGACTAAGTGGAAATGAGCACAGCGGTCCTTAAGCTCGTGGAGTCAACTGGAAATACTCAGAGCTGTAGTCCGGAGTAACAGTGGAAATCCTGAGATTATGTAATATGAATATGGAATACATGAGGCTGACCTGTAGTCCGGGTAACAGCGAAATCCTGAGAGACCAAGCTGGGGCTCTGGACTTCGCTCTCGGACTACTTATACATGATGACTATACTACAGGGGAGTGATGCGCTAAACTGTGGGGTTACAGGGGGGACAGGAACAGAACAGGAACTCGGCCAGGGGACAAACTGGAAGCAATGGCAAATGAAAGGGAATGAACCAAGATAGGGTTGGATCGGAGTCAAACGGAATCAAGCCAGAAGCAAAGTGGACTTGGGGGAAGGAATAAGCGGAGAACTGGACTGGAGGTGGGTGGACAAGGACTGGAGTGATCTGGAGTGGACTGGAGTAAGGACAAACCTGGAGAAGGACTGGAGTGGCCGGAGTGGACCGAGTAAGGACAACCCTGACATTGCCAAGTTCTACCCATCCAAGCCATCAGCACATGCCCAACAATACATGAAAGCCTCTATCACCCATGGGGCCTGAAGTCTAAGCAAGTACTCGAAGTGCTATCCATGAGGATCTGCCAAAGGCTGGAGCTCTGCCCACCTCCCCAGCCCATCCTGATAAAAGGCAGCCCCTCACGACCCCAGACACAAGCTTCAAGTCTGTTGACCTGGCTACACTATTCCATCCCGAAGGTCCCTGTGGGTTCAGGGGTTGTCTCAAAAGTTAATGTCCAGGTATCTGCTCACTCCTCAGGAGCTCCTGACATTCCTGGCCAAGCAAATCAAGTACCTAGGCTGACTCCCTGCCTTCAATGCAGGGAACTGCCCAAAGCCACGCAAAAATGGATGCCCTTGCTTAGAAGGCACCTATCCATCAGGACATAGTCAAGTTCAACATCCAGATACCTTATGGGGGCCCCACCGAACAACACTTGAATGGCTCACCCTCAACAGGAACAGGAACAGGAACTCGGCCAGGGGGTGAACCGGAAGCAATGGGAAATGAAAGGAAATGAAAAGGAAATGAAACCAAGATAGGTTGGACCGGAGTCAAACTGGAATCAAGCTGGAAGCAAAGTGGACTTGGGCGAGGGAAATAAGTGGAGAACCGGACTGGAGGTGGGCGGACGAGGACCGGAGTTGACCGGAGTTGACCAGAGTAGACCGAGTAGACCGGAGTTGGGGGCGAACCCTGACATGTAACCACACTCACATACACACATTGACTGCATGTGAGTGGTTAGATACATTGCCCCAGTGACCATTGGCATACCTGGTGTACTCACCATCTCACATTGGGCCTCCAAATTTCAGGCCTTGTGAGGTAGGTTGTATACTATAGTGGTAACCCACCTCATGAGATGTGTTTTTATGTGCTTTTCCATTCATCTGAAGTGTAGCTACTCCCCTAAAAATATGCAATGACTTGAGGTTGTGTTAGTTTGGTTGTATCTGAACTAAGGAGTGGGGAGGAACTGGAAGAGGAGGTTCCAGATCCAAGGGTTTAGCCCAGTCTGTGGGACTAAGGCCATTCTGCCTAGCCTGACAGGCTAGGAGTTCCTGAAGGGTTAGGGTTTCTATACCCACAAGGGCAAAGTAAGTGGGCTTAGTCATAAGATTGGGGGCTGCACAGTGTGTAGTGTGTAGTCAACCAGTCCATGACTTTGTGAGCCAGACAGTTGATGGTAGAAAAGATACATTTTGGAGTCTGCCATGGCTGGCTATTACTAGGCTATGTAATAAGAGATGAATCTAGCTATAAGCCAGGGCAGCACCAAATGGAGAAGCTTTCCACTGGGTTGAATAAGAAGGAAGAAAGAGAATGTCATGAGTCATACTTGCAACCTCTTACATAACCTCATCACATGACTTCCTCTCATCACACCACACATATTGTACCATATATCATACCATTCACCTCCCTTAGTAATTCCTTAACCTACTAGTATATAAGTAGTTACTTCTTGTATTCTTGCCTCTTTAGAAGATTGAGAATACAGTGACCCACAAAACCATTGCATTGCAATGTTTGCCACTTTTGACTCTCTTTGTTTATACCTCCCCAACCAGCTATTTAAAAAATTTGAAAAAATATCTTAAAGATGTACATGCTTCTTGTCTGCACATGTACCAAATTTCATAGCAATCCATCAATATTTGACAGAGATATGCCCTTAACAAGCCACCTGTATATCATTGCAATGGTTTTGTGGCACATGAAATTGTGACACAAATCATTACAGTTCAGTATTTTGTGTACCCCCCTTTGCCTTCCACACTGCTTCCACCCTCCTAGGCATACTTTCTATCAAATTTTGACACACCCCTGCTTCAATCTTCTCCCACTCTGCCTCTACTCACTCCCTGTAATAACATGACTCTCAACTTCGAGAAGCTGTGCTATTTGTCATCGTTAGACAAGGTGGATTTGACAGATCTGTGAATAGAAGAGAAAGGATGATCCAACTGTTCTAAGCACTGGCTTTGAATGGGAGGGCCACGAACAAAGCTAAGCACTGGCTTCACTTCGGGTGTGGGAGAAATGTGGGAAGAGGAGAGGATGGGGGAAGGGGAAGTGGTAGTAACTGGCCAAAGGGCTCAGTTACTATCTACAGATGAAGTGGCAGGTTAGCTAACTGACTGGATGTGGGCACTTACTTAGTAGAGTTGCACTTGTACACAACTCTCCCATATCCGTCTCTGCCCCATGCTCTATGGCAATGGCTTGCATGTCTTGGTATGGTCGGATTGTCATGTGACTTGGTCATGGGGTAGTGGCATGGCTGCATTAGTTTCATGGGTCTTGCGAGAGCGAAGAGGTCTGGGCAAGAAGATGATTTGATTCTGGCATGACTGGGACTTAGAATCCTCATGGCCACACTATTATGTAAGATACAATATGAGACCAGCTACTATGTACATACGTAGTATGGCCCTATATTACAGTGCCCCCCAGTGTGGCATTAGGAGTCTGAAGGGAGAATGCCCATATCCTCAAGATATAGATCGTCTAGCATGATCTCATAGTGCTTGAACCATCTGTTCCACCGAAATTGTTCACCAGCATATGTGCCACGAGTGGTAAGGGAAGTGGGGTTGACTCCTGGGGTAGTTTGAGTGAGCCATTCAAGTGTTGTTCGGTGGGGGCCCCCATAAGGTATCTGGATGTTGAACTTGACTAGGTCCTGATAGGATAGGTGCCTTCTAAGCAGGGCATCCAATTTTTGCGTGGCTTTGGGCAGTTCCCTTGCATTGAAGGCAGGGAGTCAGCCTAGGTACTTGATTTGCTTGGCCAGGAATGTCAGGAGCTCCTGAGGAGTGAGCAGATACCTGGACATTAAACTTTGAGACAACCCCTGAACCCACAGGGGACCTTCGGGATGGAATAGTGTAGCCAGGTCAACAGACTTGAAGCTTGTGTCTGGGGGTCGTGAGGGGCTGCCTTTTATCAGGATGGGCTGGGGAGGTGGGCAGAGCTCCAGCCTTTGGCAGATCCTCATGGATAGCACTTCGAGTACTTGCTTTGAGACTTCAGGGCCCCATGGGTGATAGAGGCTTTCATTGTATTGTTGGGCATGTGCTGATGGCTTGGATGGGTAGAACTTGGCAATGTCAGGGTTTGTCCCTTACTCCGGTCCACTCCGGTCCACTCCAGTCCTTCTCCAGGTTTGTCCCTTACTCCAGTCCACTCCAGATCACTCCAGTCCTTGTCCACCCACCTCCAGTCCAGTTCTCCGCTTAGTTCCTTCCCCCAAGTCCACTTTGCTTCTGGCTTGATTCCGGTTTGACTCCGATCCAACCCTATCTTGGTTTCATTTCCCTTTCATTTGCCATTGCTTCCAGTTTGTCCCCTGGCCGAGTTCCTGTTCCTGTTCCTGTCCCCCCTGTAACCACCCACAGTTTAGCGATCACTCCCCTGTAGTATAGTCATCATGTATAAGTAGTCCGAGAGCGAAGTCCAGAGACCCCAGCTTTGGTCTCTCAGGATTTCCGCTGTTACTCCGGACTACAGGTCAGCCTTCATGTATTCCATATTCATATTACATAATCTCAGGATTTCCACTGTTACTCCGGACTACAGCTCTGAGTATTTTCCAGTTGACTCCACGAGCTTAAGGACCGCTGTGCTCATTTCCACTTAGTCCCTTCTGGGCTGCTGGACCACTCCTCCGACATCCCTAACCTCCTTATCTCATTCTTGCCCGGATTCTTGCGGACTTAGCCAGACTTACACTGGACTTAGCCAGAATTATTTGTGTTTACATTTGTTTGGTGCCCTCATTGCAGCGTGGCCCTGACAGGTGGCTAGTTTCTGGCTTTCCAATGCTCTATGCATGCAGTCCCTTTCTGTGAAGACAAGGGTGAGATGGGGCTCCTGATAGAGCCATTGCTTAACCCCCGATCCGTATCGTTCAAGGAGATCCTCCTCCAAGCATTCCTCCAACTTCAGGCTGGTCAGCCAATTATCTATGTCTAACTAGATACAATGAGAGTTGCATTCAAACCATCTAGTTAGATATATAGGCCTGGGGCCCCAGGGGGCCCCTCAGGGTATCAACAAGGGAGCTCAGGGGCCCCTCAGAACCAACTTCAAAGGCCATACATTTTGTAAGTTCACTGCTAGGGGCCCCAGAAAATAACTTAGGAAAATAACTTCAAACCAATAATTATTTTCCAAGGTCACGTACAAACCTGTAGGTACTACAAAAACTTATAACTCATTAGAAGATTCCTCTTCATCACTGCTATCTACCTCATTCCCTCCATCACTTGAACAATTCTTATCAACCAAGTCCATGGCAGCAATGAGGGCAGAATCCCCGGGTATGGGAGTGGGTTCCAGCTCAAAGTCTTCCCCATCATCAGAGCTGTCCACACTCTCCTCAGCATCTGGGTTGTGGAGAACATCTAGAGGTTGCCTTGTCTGTTGTTGGATCCCAGCATGTTCTGCTAAAACAGTCATGCAATCCAACTGAGGTTTGCTGAGGGTGTTCTGTGCATCAGGTGCATCCAGTCCGTCCGATACATCTGTTGGGCACAAAGTATTAATTGAGCGTTCCCACCTCCTGCCCAAGTCTGTAAGCCACTGGACACGCTCTAGCATGAGGAAATGTACATCAGGGTCCCCTATAGGACAGGCCATGTCAGCAGATTATTCAACAAATGGAAATATCAATTCCTCACCTTTGCAAGCCCCCAAAGCTGCCATGAGTGCCGCAGATTCTTCCTCAAACCAAAGCTGCAATGAGTACAGCTCCTGTTCACAGAGAGAAAGCTCATCACGACAATTTGTGAGTTCTTGAACAAGTTGGATGCCATTTCGGACATCTTCATCACCAAGCCAAGGCAGCACCTTCCCCTCAAACTCGTCATCCGCAAGCCCAACATCCTGCCAGATGTCATTGTCCACATCAAGGTTGAAAAGACCCTTGATGTCTATGGGGGGAGGGATGACTGCATTCCGAGGAATCCTTTGCTGGCCACGGAGTTTGATCATGCTCTGATGACGTTTATTGTAATCCACAACAAGACTTTTGACAGAGCGATAGCGCCATTTCAAGGCCTTGCTGGTATGTTCCATTGTATTGTGGTCTAAAATAACAATGCTAATTAGTAAAATATTATAAGCTTTCTACCTAGTATAGGTTGCTCACTGACAGCTTTGCTCCTGAAGGCACCAGTGAGATTATCCATCTCGAAATTCTTCTGGCAGGCCTTGGCAATGATATGTGCCTTCAGGGCATGCATATTGAGCTGGTGTTCAAACCAAGGGTGCTCCTTCATTTTCATAAGATTGTCGTATGACATGGGGTCTCCCAGCTTGAGGACTGCTGTCAAATCATCATCTTGTTTTGACAGCCGAACAACAACTTTCTCCTGCTCAACAAGTGCAGATGTAATCTCCGCAATTTCATTCCGGCTGGCAACAGTGTCCGATACTGGTACAGACAGTAGTTGCTTCTGAAGAACATCAACAAGATCTTGAGCTATGTATAGATGGTGATGGACAGATAGAATCTTCTCAACAGTGTGGAAGCCTTTCTTCTTTGATTGTCGCTCCAGGGGTCGGCTCTGATAGGCCCGTTGTTCCTTGAACTGCAGCTGCAGATACTCGTTGCTATAGTGGATCCTAGCTCTTTTCTCCTCAGCAAGAGCAAGCCGTGCCTTCGTTGCTTTAACTCATTTCTCCAACCAGACACCAGCTTCACACATCTTTGAATGGTCCAGGTGTTCAATCTGGACGTCCAAGAGGAACAATCGGTGATGAAAACCAGCAACATGGAGGTTCGGAATGAGGCACTGGAGATCACTCCAAAGATGCTCACAACCCTCTCCATCAGTGAGACCCCAGCCGTCACTTTTCCGAGGATGATACCACAGTTGGCATACCCACTGATGGCCATATGCATGGAATACACTAATCCCAAATACGATTCAGGGTATCCAGCATGGTACCAGGTTCCACTTGAGAGCACTTCGGTGAATTTGACAGCCAACATCATAGAGAATGCCAACTTGCCAGTCTACAGGCAGCTGGGCCATAACAAAGTCAATTATGGCCAGTGCATAGAACTGCTGCTTGCCAGGTGTCCACATATTGCCCCAGACAATGACTCGGTCATGACAACAAACACCTGCCATCACACCAGTGTCCAAGAAGTGCCCCCCAGGAGTCTTCACTCTCCCTCCATCAGCAGCCACGAAAGACTCGCCACAGCTATCAAGGTACAAGTTTGGGACATGCAACCCCAGCTCAACATGGTCATCCTCAGTGTCTGCGACATCGGCTGCATACTCGCCCTTCTTAGACACACATGTAGTATGACGGTTGTGTGACTTGACAGGGCATGCTGCCTCCACCCTTGCTTTCCATGCTTCCAGGAAGCTCCGGGGTAGTTCATGAGTTCCTGGTGGAATAATACAAGGATCTTGGCTGCCTGGTTGCTTTTTGCGGCCTGGATGATGATCATAGTCCTTGTTTCGTCGGATGGCGAAGCATGCATCAAGGCACAAGAAGAACTCTGGACTAAAAGACATAACCAGTATATCAGTAAGACAAGCATAAGAATATATTATGCATTACTCACAGTTTGCTGTCCCCAGCTTTGTTATGTGCTCCAAAGCATAGCGGGCAATGTGAGCGAAGATAGTCAGATGGAGTAACACAAGGGTTGGGACCACTACATGAGCCTAAGGGTAGTGATGACATGGTGGGTTCATTTGCACTTCCTTCAATGAGATCATTCATTGTAGAAGTGGTGGGCTCCTGAATGGAATGGCCATCAGTACGTGCACTGACATACAATCGAGCTGTTATAGGTGTGGATTCATCAAGCTTGGGCAGCACTATCGTCTCCAGAGCAACGTTGTCCCAGTCAGCAGGATCATGAGATAGGACCTCATGGCAAGCAACACTGATCTGCTTGTTGATTTCAGCATCAACAACACGCACTAAGACCTGGTATTGGGCTAGAGCAGAACCAAATCGTTGACGGAGCGAATCCTGGGCTTTGAATACATGGCCCCGCCTGGCTAAGAACTTCACTAGCGTATCTGCCCATGCTGCCTCATTTGGAGCCAAATGCACGAATAATTCGGACACGAACTCCAGCATTTCAAGGCTTACAGCAAGGGCTGGATGGACTGGTGAGCAGGGAAATAGACCCCGCTTCACCAGCTGCACAGGGGCAGGTGCGCAGGGGCAAATGCAGAGTTCAATATAGTCTAGGCCTAAGTCAAAGGTGGTCAGTTTCTGGTCCAAGCAAGTATAAACCATGTACTC
>MU129422.1:3237-15589 GCA_014904985.1 Hydnum rufescens UP504
TAAGAAGGCTGTTGCTTTGTGTGGGCTTTTTCCCTGCTGATGGTGGACTTGCAGAACTGATTGTGAAGTGTGGTTTTCTTGACTCCAAATGCTTCAGTGGCAGTGTGCACAGATTAAAACTCCTTTGCTCTCAAACAGCATAGCAAGTTGAAGACAGTCCTCATAGTCATTAGGGAGGCCTTGGGAGCAATAGAGCACATGTAGGAGGCAGGTTGTGATGAAGGAGACAGACTGACAGGTGGGTGTCTCAATCATCAAACTACTGGATTTTTGTCCACAATTTTGGACATTTGACAGCTGGTGGCACATTTCAAATTCCCCAAGAACATTGAGCAGAGGCCTAGCAATATTATGGTATTGATAGCAATTTAGGAAAACATATTTCTGTTGGAGTTGGGATCCAATGGGCCAAAGGACAGTTTGAAAGGGGCAACCCTTATTTGGTAATCACAATGGATCCAAGCATGTCTGCTCCATCCAGAGGACTTCTCCTAGGTCCATGATCAGTTCCCTGTGCCCATTGACCTTTCTCATAGTTTACTCTGTATTCTCTTCAGTACACCTCTGTTTTCTTCCTTGTACCTCCTGTAACTCTCTCCTATCTTGTAGACCATATATTGGTCAACACTTTGCGAATACCAGTAGTCTCTTTTGCTTTGCCTGCCCTCACTCTGCTTGAGCACTTAGGCACTCCTATAAATCTATCTGCCCTTGTTGTTGGTCCTGGAGTCCTAGGCTTTTCATATCCCACAAGTTTCTGTAGTATTTTTTAACACTACTGGATGCATACAAACATGATGCTCCTGATAGCGAAGGTTTCATAGAAAAAGAAGGACAATTGAGAGAGTAATTCTTGAATGTCCCACTTCTAGGGTGTGTCCCACTTCTGGATCCAAAACAGTAATAGGGGTATTCATGCTGGCAAAAACATGAGTACACCTCTGTTTTCTTCCTTGTACCTCCTGTAACTCTCTCCTATCTTGTAGGACCATATATTGGTCAACACTTTGCGAATACCAGTAGTCTCTCTTTGCTTGCCTGCCCTCACTCTGCTTGAGCACTTAGGCACTCCTATAAATCTATCTGCCCTTGTTGTTGGTTCCTGGAGTCCTAGGCTTTTCATATCCACAAGTTCTGTAGTATTTTTTACACTACTGGATGCATACAAACATGATGCTCCTGATAGCGAAGGTTTCATAGAAAAAGAAGGACAATTGAGAGAGTAATTCTTGAATGTCCCACTTCTAGGGTGTGTCCCACTTCTGGATCCAAAACAGTAATAGGGTATTCATGCTGGCAAAAGTGGAACAAAAGTGAGGCAAAAGTGAAAAACAAAAGTGAAGCAAAAGTGGAAAAGGCTTGGCAAAAGTGAGACAAAAGTTCCACTTTTGCTCAATTCTGTGGAATGGCTCAAGAGGTTGTGTCAAAAGTCATTCCAAAAGTCACTCATCAAAAGTGGCCAGGCTCCCTGAGCTGTACAGTGTAATTTCCCACTGGATTCAACTCTCTCTACTGTCTACACTGCTCATATGCCCACTCCAGTCTGTCTTTGACCCCCTGCCTCTACATTGCACCCAGCAATGGGGAAGAGGAAAGTTCTTGATGGTGCCATGCCAGCTGTAAAGGGCACAAAATCTGCCTGTATAAAGATGGTGACAAGCAAGAAAGCTGCTGAGGACACTGCTAACTCTAAGATCCCCTGGCACTCCAACTGTCACTGGACAGACTGCTTGGTTGTCCATCTCTTAGAGAACACAGACTTGTGAGTCAAGCTCTTCAGTGATTCAACTACAAAAGCCAAAGCTGAAGATCACTCAAAGGTAGCTCCTAACCACATGTGCTGGACAGTACTAACAGGCCCAACCAGATTATGAGTGGCAAGCCCAAAAAATTCTACCATGCAGCATTAGCAAGAGTAATCTTTGATGTTGACAGCAAGCCTGAATGTGATACCTACTTCATGAATATTCCAAAATACACCCAGTCTGTTAATGGCTGTATTGGATAGTAAGTGAAGGACCATTCTGATTTTACTGTTAAAATTCAAATTTCCCAGTATTTAACAAATGTCTCTGTCAGTTTGCATCCAATCCTCTCGGAACCACCACACCTAGAAAGATGTTAAAAATCCACATCAAATGGTACTGGAAACACCAAGAACAGATTAAAAATGTGCTCTACAGAATGATATTACTGCTAAAATCAACACCCACCAGTATTTAATGAATGTATCCATCAGTTCACATCCAATCTGCTTGGAACCACTGTGCCCAGAAAGCTGTTAAAAGTCCACATCTAATGGTACTGGAAATGCCTATTACAGATATGAACTGCTGTCTCTGCATCAAATCCCATCCCATGCATTTGTTCCTATTATTAACCAGTGACAAAAACACCTTAACCACTGGACTAGGCTCAGATTAGTCTCCAAAACCTGGAGATGTCCCTTAATTTTGCTTCCCATGAGCTCCAGGATACATCACAAGACCAGTGACATCATGCTCCAACTACTCCACAAGCTCAGCAAATTAGTGACACCATTCCTTTCAGGATTCCTTTTGTTCTCTTTATGAGTGACATCACTATGACATCACACTCTATGGATGACTCAGCTATGACCACATTATGACATCATTTTGTTATTTCTCTTTTGTTCTACTCCACTATGACTCCCCCATGACATCACTATAATCTCACAGCTTTATTACTCTTTTGTTCTTGCTCCATGCACAGCCACCTTCAGAAAGGTATATAAGCTAGCAGATTTTCTTGTACCCCCCAATCTCCTCACTCTGGAAATCAACCACTGTCAACTACTGTCAACCATTCTGCTTATAATCTAAAGAACAGTCTATCTAAAGCCATCTGGAGCTAAGTCATCTTCAAGGTTGTTGAGACCAAGCTACTGGAAGCCCTCTACACAAAATACTAAAGCCAAGGATAGTTTCAGAACCTAAGGTTAGAGTTGCTGGACATCCAAGGAAAAGTAAGCATAACAAAATATGAGTCAGGGAAGAAGAAAGAAGAATACTAACAAGACTAACCAAGCACTGACCATTCTATAACCCACAGATATCTGCATTTTGACCAGGAGAACATAAACAAGAATACACAAATATCAGTAAATGAACAAACACAACACGAACATGTATAAGCCTTTCTACAAGCATCCCCCACATATAAGCCTTCCTATAAGCATCTATGATATATCATTGACTATAGCTAGTCCATATCACATTCCATTCTCCAATAAACACATACACATCTTGCAGAGAGTGATCAACCATTGAAGCAAACCAACCCATTTGAATAAACAGAAACACAGTCTCCCATCTACACACTGGCTGAACCAGATTTTGATTTGACAGTCATCAGAGCTCCCAACCCTTCTTCTATACTGCACTGAATTCCCCTGGTGGGATGACCTCAACCTGATGTGTGTGAGATGCCCAAATACACAACTCATCTTCTCTTGAATTCTGGGGCCAGTGCCACTTAGCTTACAAGTGACCTGGAATGTCTCACATCAAACAGTGTACACCCAACAGATGAAATTGACACAGCCCCAGTGGTGCCACTTGAGGACAATTAATTTGTTGATGGCCAGGACCAGGAGACTGAAGAGAGCCCAGGGGAAGTCAAACCATGGGTATGAGTAACTATTTCTGAAGACTGCTTATGCTGATTACTGTTGGCTATAAGAACTCAGAATTTTCTGTGGACTCTCAGGATGTGACCTCACCCACCATGGACAGCCCAATCCCCCCCCACTCAACTGGATCTCCCTCTGCCACACACATGCTGACTATGAGAAGCACAAAGGAGAAGACTCCAGCCCCTCCAGGAGTCAAGCTTCTTGGGCCTAAGTCATTGCAGGCATGCCCATGCCAAAAGCACACTGATGCCATTGTGGAGTTTAGTGAGGCCACCTGACTGGACCAGTTACAGACACAATGAGAAAGTGATCAGTGGCATGAGGAGAAGATGGCAAAGATCTTGGCAAAGGGATAAAGGATGAAATGAAACATGCTCATAAGCTCACTGAGTTAGAGTTACAAAAGGTGGAGCTTGCATCACATGCCTCAGGTGCAGGATACTCTTCCTCATCCATCAGGAAACCTGTCCATGCTCCAGAGCAGGGGCTCTGCTTTGGAAGCTCCCAATGCTCAGGAGCACATCAAAGCAGACCCCAATGATCCATCATCCCCTTTGACTGCTTTGATGGGTTTGATGAGCTATAATGCCTTAGAAAATAAGTGAATGTATTACTAGATCACCCTTAAGCTGAAGAATCATCTTGTCTAATCATTGGCATAGTAAAGACAATGAGATCTAATGTAAATGTTCATAATCCAAATGGCTGGAGAATGGGTTAAGATAAAATTTCTCAATTGATTCATAGCATGACTTGGAAGTGATATGTGTATCACACTCTCCTTCAATGACCAGGGAAAGTGGACAAGCAAATTTGATCAGCTCCAGTTTCATGATGCCACTTGCTTGTCTGCCACCTGCCCAATACTCCTTCTTGACTTGAAAATCGGTCTGACAATGAGATTGGACTAAACCATAATACATAAGCATAGAGAGTAGGATCACCACTTCTATCACTTTGAAAGACAAGCCACAGCTTGGCAACTCAATACTCTATAGAAGTCAATTGGAATTAGCATTGTTGACCTTGAGAACTTGAAAGTAAAGCCTTCGTACTTTTTAAACCATTTTGGCCCTGCTCAACTTCAATCAAGACTGGATCAAAGATAGAAGGTAGACCCTCTCAGTGAGGTTTACAGTGGATTATCACATCTTCTGTATCATAGAATTCATTAGGAGGGGGGATAGTGAGGTGGAATGACATCCATATATCAAGGGACATAAATGTGGAAGGTGGAATGGTGTCTGGATAGTTGTACTGGGGCCCCTGACTTGAGCCATTGTCACTGTATGTAGAGCACAAGATTGATGGAGTGAAATATGGGATCTCATAAGTCATAATGATGTTGTCCAATGGAACAGTGGCTTTGTGTGGGCATTTTGTGAGTTGTATGTGATGTAGGTTGTGACCGAAAATTGTCGATTGTTGATCTGCATCATCCAATGGCATGTCCAAGTCATCTTCCATAATCAGATTCCTCCATCCCAAATAGTTTCAGAACAGGATGAGGCTTTCAAGTCAAATCAAGTAGCAGATTATTTGCTCATTGTATTCTTTGTGATTAGTTGCTTTGTATGCCACCTTACACATAAGAATATGTAAAGTTTCACCAGTCTCGCTGCAGTAGTTGTCCATAGTACCAAGATCAATGATATTTGGCAACCAACAATGCAAGGCATGAAGCTTCTGTATGTTCATATGATTTTGGTGACATGTACCATTTGTGATAAATACACCCTTGTTGTCATGGAAAGTGGTGAGAGCAACTTGTAATTCTTGAAGGCTGAGGTCAGAGTGGAGGGGAAATTGAGTGATATAGATAAAGTCAAGAAGAGCTCAAATTGCTTTGATAATGCCAGATTGAGCACAATCTGCCCAGCAATTACTGGGAGAATGTGACATTTGAGGTCATGGTGACCCTTTCCAGACCATTGCAAATATTGCAATATCCCATGGTCAAAGTTGTGAGCACCAATCTGGTGGGGCTGTGCAATGAATCTGTGATCCAGTTCTGATTGGCCAATCATTTCAGTGAGCCATTCCATCATGTGATCCTTGAACATCTTGTGAAGTCTGTGCAGGTTGTCAACACATACAACTTGACAGATGTCCACACCAAGTCCCTCCCAGCAAAGTTTCTCAACACCAGCCAGGCCAACTGCCCTGGCTCTAGATGCAAACTGCCAGGTGGTACTCCCGACAGGTAATTCCATGCAGATATGTTGCAGTTTGTTAATTATCAACTGACCAGTGTGAATTGGACAGGGATTTGGACATTCAAGGTCCTCATATCCAGCAAGACACCTTGGGCACAAGTTTGTGGCCAATCCCACAATGTCATATTGCTCTTTGAGATTGGCTATCCATGCCATCAAGACTGCAAGACATTGGCAAGTGTTACCATCAGGGTCAATTGCAGTGTGGATTACTTGCCAGTCAGTTTGCATGGGCTCAAAAACAATCTGCATACAGTGATGGAAAAGCTGACACCAAAGAATCCCAGGCATACAGTCTGCTTCTGTCTTTGTCAGAAAGACCATCTTTGAGAACTTAGATGTTGGGATTTTAGTGAGCAACATCCATGCATATTGCTGGACCTTTCTTTGCATGCTGTTAGATATGTTCCCCAGAGTCATATATACAGCATGCATGGATTTATCACCCAAGAAATTCATCAGGTGCATCTCATCTGAAGCAAGAATGATTCCCAAAATTGTCATTCCATTAGGTAATGTATACTGATTTTATGAATTAATGGTCAGAGTTGTCCATAGTATGATTTATTGACAAACCTGGATTTCATTCCATGGTCCCCCTGATGTCATCTCATGGTAAATTCAAGTTTTACCATCAGCTTCAAAAACTCTGATTGGCTTGTAAAGCATTGAATCCCTGAATGTTGGATTACCAAAAAGAAAGTCTGCCAATTCCACAGGGTCTCAATAGAGGAATGTCTGTGGCTCTGTCAGTGTGTCATCTAGGATGATGGTTTTTCTCTTCCACCCAGGAGCCTTTGGCATGTACTTCTCAATGCATTCATACATAGATTTGGCAGTATGAAAGGACAAAGGACTATGCTGTGTCTGTTCCAGGATGACTCAAAAAGGTGAATGACTGGCGTGACTGTTTTGGCAATAATATATTCTCACCCATGCCAATGCAAGGAATTTGTTGATTTTCACCTGCAACAGCCCAGATGATGCTAGCCAGTCCACTAGCTCGAATTCTTCTAGGGATTCCCATGGGTAATATGGCTGGTTGGGGTTCTCAGCTGCCTTCATCTGTTCCCATTTCGTTTGTGGCTGGCCTGACCTATTGTACATCTGCACAGCCCCTGTGATCCTTCTGATAATGAAATCGCCATCCCTGGGGATTGAGTGGTATGGGACATCATCTTCATTTTGAGGCCTGCCTATACCAGATGGATGACTAGAGCCTCATCCATCAACATCTAGATTGTAATCACCAGCAGGTCACATGGCCTCTATCAAGTCTTCTGGTGTGTTGTCTGACTGCTCATAGGCTTGCTGGTTCTTACTCCCATCATTAGACACAGTGGAAGAATGATTATGGGCCCACCAGCAGGCAGAAGTTTTGATGATGTGAGTGTTTAGACCTCTCATAGTATCAAATGGCCCATGTTGACAATATGGACAACACTGAAGGTTGACATTAGGATCCAGGTGAGTGGTATGCTCAACATGGGGCATAGGATTTAGCAGCCAAAGACAACAGTTTTTTTTTGTTTACAGTGGGTTGGAAGTGCCAAAATCAGTGATGTGGTGTAATTTTTTTTTCAGTAGAATTTTCTCAGATTTTTTCAGCCTCTGTTCAACTCCCTCATGTCAGCCCCCCCTCAACTGCTGGCATGACTCCATCCCATGCTAGCTCCCCTACTAGTGAGGTGGTAGTTAGAAGCCCTCACAAATGTCACCCCACAGCAAAGGCTGCTGCTCTTCCCAAAAAGGCTTGTCACACTATCTGGGCCCCCATCAAAAATCAAGGTGACATTGGCTCATCAAGTCAAAGGTGGCAAAGACTATGGTCTCAACTTCTATGACTGACAAGCCTATCAATGCTGAGTCAGGTCTCACTGAGTATGAGCTGTTATGTGAGAGGAATATACAGCAAACAAGGCTCTCCTTGAGGACCTGGGGCTCTTCCCTAATCCACTTGGCATTCCTAGTCCACCTCCTACTAATAAGGCAAGGCAACTTTCAGTCACTTATTTTTTTTCTACCTAATATTTCCATCCTTCATTGTAGTGTGGTCAGAAAAAAGCAGCAGAGCTTAATGGTGATGATGACTATGGCCCCAAGCCAGATACTGGTATGCACTCAATCCCTGCATGCTTATCCATCATCCAAGTCCAGTTAACTAGCAATGGTCCAGAATCGGAGAACAGTGCCACCAGTGATGCTAGCATACAAGACCAGAACACCAGTGGTAAATGTGCTGAGCCAAGGAACCATGCTAATGGTGATAGTAGCCCAACTGTGGATGATATCAGCAATAGCAACAATGATGGTGACAATGGAGAAGATGTCATTGATCAAGAAGAAGCACAGATTAAAGCACAGCATGCTAAAGAAGATGAGGCCCTAGCATGAATATCACAAATGCTAAAGAAGAACAAGCAGCTTTGTGGCCCCACAGAAATCATTGAATTCAGTTGTTCAGCCTGCAGAATTCCTTTTAAGGCATCAAAGATGGTTTTGTTATATTTTCTTAACATTTTCAAAGCCACTAGTGCTGATATACATATTTAAAGTCTGACCCAGCCCATGATGTTCAGTCTGATGATCTTGTTGGTAGCCTGCCTCATCAAATGTCCCCAGCACTCCAACTCCTACAAAGAACCAACACTCCCCTCAAATCAGAAACATACTCTTGAAGATTTCTGGTCCCTTGACATGAATGAGCCAACAAGCATGTATCCCACTATGAAAAGGCCAAAGCAGGTATGATATCTATTCTTTGTATCAGAAGTTCTGGAACCTCACATTCCCTCCTTCATATTTGGATGATTTAATAATGTAATTCCCATGGTTTCTCTAGGAATATCAGCTACAGTCATTCTTGTCCTCATGTTCCTCAACACCATATGATGATGTGATATCTTTGCATGATGGATCGCTGCCCCTGGGCCCTGTAAGTCTTGAGTAACAGCATATTATGGTAACTCCCTAACCTCACTAATCTGTGCCATGCAGGCTAGGAAGTATCACACCAGTGCTACAACCTTGCTTGCTAGATCTGTGCTGCCCATCTCACACTTGGTCTCTCAGGCTCATAACAGGTCATCTTCACCTGTTGGCAAGGTGGATTACCTTGAGCCAAAAGCCTCAAGTGCCAGCAACTCAAGCATGTCCCACCAGGGATATTGGAGAAAACTCCCTGACCAGCATTATTGGATCATTATTCAATCAGTAATACTCAATTTTGATGTATTTGGTAGCCACCTCCAATTGCATAGCTATATCATGAGGGCCTTTGACACAGCATTTGAGACACATGATATTGAACCATTCAAGACCACTTCCCCCATGATTCTCATGGTATGTGTGTTTGATTCTTATTCTTGTCTCTGAACAAAATCAACACCTTTGATTTATAATACCTAGGCCTTAAACACTGCCTCAAATTTCCAGGGACATTTCAAGAATACAGCCTGAAACCGTGTCCCCACACTATACAATTTCCCCCACTCAGCTGCCGATGATGATGAAGATGTGTTGGATGAAATTGCAGCTATCATGCATGCAGCACTCAAGGACCAGAATTTTTCTTTTCAAATCTATGATGCAGAAGCAGTGAGTTGAGATTGGACTCATGAAGTTGAGGTTTGCTGACACTATATTTGATTAGGGTACACATTCGAATGCACACCATCACCCCTGTATTCTTCAAGTAATTCAAACATTTTTTACACTTGGTAGGAAGAACCAAAAAAACAAGGTTGTGATGTTCTCCCTAATGCTGGCATTCATGCCTATGCCCACAGAGACTGTTGCATTTGCTCTAACTGCTGTGAGTTTGATCCTACATCTGTCTTTCTTTTGATTCACAGGTCCCATGGTGTGACTTAATACAGATACAGAACACTCTCGAAAGCTGGGCAGATGGCATTGAGAAAAATATAGAGTTCTCAGCTGAAATTTATTGGGAATATTATGAGGGACACCTCAATTGGATCAAGAGCTGGAGTGCTTGTCACCCAGAAGAATGGCTTGAAATCAGTACAACACTCAGCAATGCCATGGTGTGAGTTTTGATTTCATTCTGGTTTATTGAGATTTACTTACATGCCAGGACTCTTAGTGGATCCCTAGGCTATAAGCCAGCATCAGGGTCAGCTCAGAAAGGAAAGAGAGTTTTAAGGGAGGATGATTGATTGTACAATGTAGCTACAGATAAAATTTTGATTCCTTTGTTCTGCTTGCTGGGAAAAAAAGTATTCTGGAGAAATGGGAGAGCCAACAAAGTAGCACCAAAGCAAACAAAGACGCTCAAACCAAGTAAAGATACAAAGCATTGGAGTCAAATCCATGCTCCAAAGCCTCAATATTAAGGTAAGACATTTGGAGTGCTTTGTTAGCTTTGACAGCTCTGGAGGCTCTTGTTCAGCAGTTGGATTCCCTGATGTCCCAACATGGCTTGGGAATGGATTTTCATAATGGTGCACTGACCCCTAAGTCACTGCCAGATATTTTCAGCTTTCCAACACACCCTCAGTAGCTTTGTACTTAGTTTTTATAATAGTTCAAACTCTAATAGCAATAGGACAGGTTGTCTGTGCTACACATCACTATATAGCTCTTGAAAGAGAGCCTCCTGGACTAACTGTCACTTCTGTTGGCCTAGTGTCTCACCCATGGCCAGTGCCTGACCATGCCAAAGAAAACCCTCCACCTCATTTGTAGGGTCTGCGTTGTCCTCATCCTCAAGTCCAACATGTACCCAATCCCAGAATTCCTCATCCCCTCCATCTTCAACTTGTGCTGTGAGTGAATGAATTACAAGACAAACATGAACCCATGCAAGTGCCCAGCAAAAGTCTTGTTCAGAGTTGATGTTCTGCCATAGGCCAAGCAGAGATTGAAATCACCCTTTGAGGTACCCTATTGCATGCTCTGAGCATATACAAACCTAATTCAATGGATTAGAAGATGCAGGTAATATAGATACAAACAGAAGATACCTGGGAGAGGTAATGATTGAACTGGTGATTCTCTGGGATGAGCAAAAGGGGCCTAACACACCATGAAGCCAGGCCATAAGCTGAGTCAGCCCAGAGCCACTTGCCTTCACAAAAGAGTGTTTCAGACTCCTTGAAGGCCTGTGATTCTCAAAACACCATGGAATCATGTACACTCCCCAGGGGGCCTAGGATGTAATCGATAATATGAAGATCTGGTGTTGTAATGAGCTGAATATTCACATTAGTACAAGGGGAACACTGGTGGCACATATAACATACTGTAAGGCTTAAAGAGTAGTTGGATTTGTGATCATAAAACTGCTTGCCATGATGGCCAGGTTTGCAGTGTAATGGAATAAGTGTGCCATCAACCATAGCAAATCCCAGGTGCCATGCCTTGCATGCAACCAATTCCACCCAGTCAGAAGCCCTCTGCTTCTCAACCCTCATAGGCCACTGGATAGCCCAATTGTGGAGAGGCATAAATGCAAGCATCACCCTTCACATGGACTTCACCACAATGCTGCTGCTGCATCCCACCCATTGAGCAATGGCCTCAACAGACAAAGCACTGCCATAGTGGCCAAATCAATAGAGGGTGATGGCCAGCTGATCAGGGACAGGGAGCTGTGGGGTAATTCCCATACTGTAGAATACAGGGTCATCTTCAATAAGCACAAGAAGGCCATCAAAGGTACATGGCACAACTCAAAAGTTCTGCCAAAATTGAAATGGGTCATCTTCCTTATAAAAGATAAGGACTAGTCCAAGTTGGGTGGCTTTCTCAACTTCATGGGGGAAAAGGATTCGGGTGGAGAGAAGCAGGATAAAAAATGAGCAAATGTGCCTCATTGCCACATTTGTAATATAGTACTCAAGGTTCCATATGTACATGATTGTTATTTCCCCATTCGTCCTGTCCTCTGTACTATTACATAATAGCATGGCTGTGACGATTCTAAGTCGCTGATGTGGTGGAATCAAACCTATCTTTTTGCCCAGACTCCTTCACTCTCACAAGACCCATGAAACTATGCAGCCACACGACCTAGTCATGTTATGACTCACCTGGCAAAGCTACCCGAACCGTCGCCACAGAGCACAGTGTTGAGAAGGATAAGGGAGAGTCATGTATGAGCATGACTCTACTAAGTAAGCTCCCTTTCTCTACTTTATCAGCTGATCATCCCTTTGCCCCCTTAGATAGTAGTCTGGCCCTTTCACCAGCTACTACCACACCTCCCACATTCCTTCCCCCTCTCCCTCTGCTTCTCCCACATATGAGGTGAAGCCAGTGCTTAGCCTCGTGCATGGCCTGTCCGCTGTAAGCAGGATGGTTAATAACCAATCCAACTACTGTCCATGATGTTGAGCCGGGGACGAAAGAGGGGATCACAGATCTAATCCAGATGTTCAGGTCTGAGTGGGGGAAGGTCTTTTGAACAGGGGAAATTGCAGTGAGCCAACAAAGCCCAAGCAATTAAGTGAGAATGTGT
>MU129423.1:0-15505 GCA_014904985.1 Hydnum rufescens UP504
TCACTACCTGAAGATGATAGTTCTTCATCTAGGGTCTTGGAATTGTTCTTACAATGGGAAGCCTGGGTCAACAAAAATGAAACCCTAAGTAATAATCAAAAATCATGACAGCAGTGACTTTTTTTTTACCAGGAGGCCAAAAGTTCATCAGCAGACCCATCAAGTCCCAGATCCCTCAGAAGCTTCATGTTATTCTTGATATTAAGTTCACGTCTCTCTTCTAATGCCAATAGGGCAGGGGGTACACTGGAGGCCTCTTGCTCCCCTATGCTGTTCTTAGCAAAGAGCCTGAGTGTTAGTTGCAGTTGGAATCTACTTGGTAGGCCCATAAAGTATACTTACCTTCGTTTTCTTCTTAGAAAGTCTAGGTGCCAACACCTTTTGTGGGGCAGCAATGGCCTTCATAGTGCTCTTGTGGGTGTGAGCAGGTGGCTTTTTGGCTGAAGGTACCTGTTTTGAAGCCATAGAAGGAGGGAAGTATATGGTGTGGAAGTGATTTTTTTTATTTTAGTTTGGGGGAACAGATCAGAATTCACCCCACTCAAATTTGAGTAAAGTCAGCAGACCCATTTTTACTTCAGCTAACATAGAACTGTACACCTTCTCCAATGCCTAAGTATGAGGTATATTGCTGCCCACACTGTGGCCAAGGGCCTTTCACAAGTCCTCAAGGTCTGAATGCTCATATCTCAAAAGTCCACTACTGCCAAAATGCTTGTGAACAGCTTATTGCTAGTTATGATGGCCACTGCTCCAACCCTGCCAGCTCAATACAGCAGGAGGATGATGGGATGGACAAGAACACCTCAAATGAGATTCTGGAGAGACCAACTTTACCTCCTGATTGCAGGACCCCTGCTGATGGGCACCCCAGTGATCTTCATCTAGATGACAACTCAAGCATCAATAACCCTGATGAAGATCTTGGACCAGAACCACTTAATCCTCATCAGAACCTGTACATCATCAAAAAGATCTCTGGTGCAGCTAAAATACTCGAAACTCCCATGGGGACATTGACCCAATCACAGACACTATGGGGTAAATTAAGATCTCTTGAAGATCCACAAAAACCATGCTTCCCATGGGTGTCACTGGAAGAATTTGAGGTAGTTGACTGGCTGTCATCTTCAGGCCTGTTGCAAGCAAAGATTAATGACTTTCTGACTTTATCTTGGGTATGATTGTTTCCAATCAATGCAAGGATTTTTATTTACCTTTTTTCCCAGGTATGGAGCCACCATAACCCCTTATCATTTGGTACTGCAAAAACCATGTACAAGTGGATAGAAAAATATATGCCAAAGGGTCCAGGCTGGAAAATGGAAACAATCATTCTAGACAATGCCCCTGTGGAACCCCAAACACTTTACTACCAGAATCCAGTTGAGTGTGCTGAATACCTCTTGAGCAACCCAACATTCAGTGATGGAATGATGTACTAACCAATGAGAATATTTGAGGCAGACCAAACTACACCTTTCTATCATGAAATGAACACTGGGGAATTGTGGAATGAACTCCAGGTATGTTAGTTGCATTCTACTCAAATAAGCCAATTGGATTTCATTTAGCAATACTTCAGATGACGATGCCTGATGGAACTACAATCATCAGTGTCATACTTGCCTCTGATGAGACTCACCTCACCAACTTCTCTGGCAACAAATCCATGCATGTTGTCTATATCTCCATTGGAAACATTCCAAATTGTACTCAAAGACAAGTTAATACTGGGGTCTGGATGGTTTTAGCAAGACTGCCTACCTCAAAGCTCCCCAATACAATCTTTGCAACAAAATCAGAGATGGAGTGTATGCCTGGGATATTGAAGTGCCAATTGTTTCATCGATGCATGTGGATTATTCTGATGCCACTATGAAATGAGCACCATACACTGAAGACTGTCATTGATGCCAATGGTGATAAGCACCAATGCATGTCAATTCTCATGGCATGGATTGTGGACCTGAAAGAGCAGTATGACATCATGGGTCTTGCATCAAATTTGTGCCCTAGTTGTGTTGCCACCTTTGAAGATCTTGGAGCAGTTGAGTCCCGCCCCCGTCACACTGGAAAATCGATTCTGGATGACCTTCAAGGTCTTCAGGCAGACATCCAACTGCCACCACTTGGCAGTTCATAAACAGGGTGAAGGAATTCAGTTTGGCGGGGATTGAGAATCTGTGCTGGGAAGGGCTTCAAGTTGATATCTGCCAGATCATCTGTGTTGACAACTTGCATGGTCTCCATAAGATGTTCAAAGACCACATGATGGTCTGGCTTACCAACTCAATTGGCGAGGACGAACTTGATCATTGCTTTATGGCACAGCCACATCGAGTTGGCACTTGAAACTTTGACTCAGGCATATCCCACTATTCGCAATGGTCAGGGAAAGGTCACCAAGACTTGGAATGCCATATCATACCTGTCATTGCAGGGGCAGATGGGACTCAGCCTGGAGTGATGAAGGCAATGTGTGCATTGCTGGATTTTATCTATATTGGTCAGTACCCACTCCAATCTGACACCACACTTGACACACTAAAAACTGCCCTTTCCACATTCCACAAGAACAAAGATATTTTTGTTCAAAATGGTTCTCGTGCTGGCACTGCCAGGGTTATTGAACACATGAATATCCCCAAACTTCATGCTCTCCATTGATGGCTTACCAATATCCCTGACCTCGGCACCACCAATAATTACTGCACTGAAGTTGGCAAAACTCTCCATATTGTCATGTGTAAAATGGCATACTGAGCAACAAACTGTAAAGAATATGTTGAGCAGATTGTCCAGTATCTTATCTGCTGTGAGAGTCTTCAGCTTTACTGAGGATACTTGAGGTGGAAAGAGCCTACTGAAGAGTTGGATTTTGATGATTTGCCACTGCAGGCTGTTTCTGATGGCACAATAATGCATCTCCACTGTAAGCAAGAGAAAAGGGGGGGATCTCTGCTACAGTCCATGATATGGAATCGAGAACAAAGAATGGGGGCCACCAAAATAATTCGAATATTCAGGTCTGGGTGTAGGAAGGTCTTTGGGATGGAAGATAATCCGCTGTAAGCAGTAGTTGCCCAAGCAGATGAATAAAGGGGAAAATGTGCCACAAATACCACACTCTAAGGTCCTAATATTGTGGCCCTAGACAAAGTGCAGTAGGAACAGTGTCCTCAGATGGAATTCGCCCAGGAATCCAGCAGCAATACTTCAGTGCTTCAGACTGGGGAGGGGGAAGACAATGGAATTTTCAACACAATTCGCTTAATATACAACCCAGCTATGAGATCAAATATCTGACGGAAACAGGGGGATAGGGGAAATATGTAGAAAAAGGAATCAAGTCAAAAGCTTCAAAACTGACAGAGATATTCAATTTACAAGTCTGGAGATAGGATAGAGCATAAAATGACTATTTCTCCTTCCCTTTTGGACAGATTCCCTTGAGGAATGGTGGAATAAGTCGTCCTGGATGTCCTATCCTTGGGATATAAGGCTTCTGGACAATATTTGATATTTGAAAATTGGAAGGGGGAATGATGTTCTCCTGAGACAAGGGGGAAATTCGTATGCAGAACACCGAGTTCTTCTTCGTTTGTGACACCCTCTGTACTGCTGGATGGGAATTTTCAATACCTTTCTAGGAGCAGTTGTTTCATGCAAATCCGATCAAAACTGATGGAGAAATTCAACAAATACACCTTCTATTTATGAATGAGCAGGTGAAATCGTTCCAGAAGCTGAGTGACTAGCTCAACTGTTTTCCATCGACCAGGGTGCCCAGCCACAGGAGTGTCATGATGAGCCTTGACAATGTCATGATGTAACTTGGGATTGCATGGATATAACGCAATTTGGGTAGTGGTTGACCACCTATCAAAATGAATGCATGCAATCCCAACTACAGATGAGGTTGACTCTGTAGGACTTGCTCAACTCTATCATGACCATGTTTGGAAGCATCATGGCTTACCTGAAGAGATTATCAGTGATTGGGGACCCCAGTTTGCATCCTCCTTTATGAAGGAACTCAATCATCTCCTTGGCATTCACACTTCCCTGTCTATGGCATACCATCCTCAAACTGATGGTCAGACTGAGTGAGTCAATCAGAAAATTGAACAATATCTACGCCTCTTTGTCAATGAGAGGCAGGATGATTGGTATGACTGGATGGTGTTAGCAGAGTTCACCTATAATAATCACATTCACTCTGCCACCCAACACTCTCCTTTTGAACTCAATACAGGCCAACACCCATGCCTGGGCATGGAGCCTACTCAGGAAACCCACCTGGAAGCTGTTGATGAGTTTGTGAAGCGTATGAAGCAAGCCACGGAGGAGGCCAAGTCTGCTCTTCACCAAGCAGCACATGACATGGCACGCTTCTAGGATGCTCATCGATGAACTGCACCCAGTTATGAAAAAGGAGGTAAAATTTGGCTTGATGCAGAAAACATCACAACAATGCACCCTACCAAGAAGTTTGATGACAAGTGGTTTGGTCCCTTCCCAATTGACAAAGTTATCTCACGATCAGCCTATCAGCTAAAACTCACCCAGAACTTCCAACGAGTCCACCCAGTTTTCCATGTCAGCAAACTCTGCCCATTTATTCCTGATCATATTCCTGAGCAATGCCAGCCCCCAGTACCCAAACTGATCATTACAGCAAAGGGTGACACAGAATATGAGGTCAAGACAATCTTGGACAATCGTCTCTATTGTACAAAACTGCAATACCTCATTAAATGGAAAGGCTATGGCCTGGAGGAAAACAGTTGGGAACCAGAATCAAACCTCAGCAACTCTAAATGGCTCCTTGATGACTTCCATTGCCTCCATCCAAACTCCCCATGGTGTATTTCAACTGCTATCTGGGATACCCTACCTTTCACCTGCTTCAAAAATTTTACTGAGGTTCCCCAGCATACTTTATTTGACTGGACTCAAGGAAAACTCATCGTGACGCCAAGTCCTAAAAGGGGGGTAATGTCAGGATCAAATTGACATTTGCTTCCACCTAAGGACTTACCCATCAGAGTATCATTCTTCATCAACTTTATCATATGGCACCTACTTCTTCAAATGCTCTTGTGTCCTCTCTCCCTCCATTCACTAAGGGGGTTATTGTCATCCTTGCCATTATTGACATTTCTCTTATTATTATTGCCCTTGTTCTATTGGGCCTCAGCCAGTGGGCTATGGGCTGGGTAGTCAACCAGTGGCAGCATTGCGCCCTTGTCAGCACCTGACATTCCCTCACTCCCCATGTGAGTCCATGGAGTTGCCAATCCAGACTCCCCCTCCTCCTCCTCTGCCCCCAGTCCCTGAATCCACATCACCTGTCCCAATCTGTACTCCATCCACATCATTATGGTCCTTCGACACTTTGGACACCTTTGGAGTACCCAGGCATACACTGCCTTGGAAGTACATACACTAAGGGGGATACATATGGAAGTTGGGGCATAGCCATGTGGAGGTGCACACAGGACTTGTAACATGGCTGCGTCAGCTTAGTGAGGCTTAGTGATGGTGGCTGTGGAGGCTGACTGATGGGCTGTGGAGCCAGCACTCTAGGAGGATCCAGAAGGTTATGGAAGCTGGCAGAAGGCTCTGGAAGGCTGGTGGCTGTGTGCAGGAAATAGTATTTATAGCCCTTCACAGTTGGGGATCACCAGTTTCAATCTCTCAGGATTCCCATTGTGATAGGTGTGAGACTTGTGTGTCCCTTGTTGTGTGGTGTATACTCAGGATTCCCACTGTGATAGTGTGTGGTTAATTAATCTCTTTCCTCTTTCTGTTTGTGGCTTCAACAGCAGTGTCGCCCTGACATCAGGCCCAAATGTGGTGTAATATTGAGTGGCCCCTCCATGTGTCACACCCATCTGAAAGTCAGTTCATGGGATTGTGTGACATGTGACAAGTCTCAAATTTGGTTCAGGATGACTAACAGTGGATACTGCCCCTATATCCAAATTGTAAACCTGGACACACAGCCTGATACAGCATTTCTTGTGGAATGAAAAATAACACCTGGTTGTGGTGGGCATAATAAATCCACCCCCAATCCCTGAGGATTCAGGTCTAATCATTCAGATTCTCTCCCAGAGTGGGGGGCCAGTGCACTCCATTGTCCCTCAGAAAATATGAATAAATACATTTCTTCACCACTCAGTGGAGTCTGAAAGGATTTCACTACTGCCAGGGGCCTCCCATCTGCTGATATACATATCTCATGTAGGACACTGTCCATGCCTGTTAGGTCAGGGGGAAAACTCAATTGTGTCTGTGAGGTCCCTTAAATAATCAACAGGAGAAGGAGGGTGGGGCAGGAAGAAAAGAAATATGAAGAAGGGGGGGCCAGTGATGACAATGAGGACATGAGGACACCTTGCCCCCCTGGCAGGAATGTACATAATGGCCAAGTACATGCAATGTACCTATTGGAAAGGACATTGGACACAGACCTGAGGTGTGAAGGCTAATAGGGTACATATATGGTATACAGAGCACACCAAGATAGTAGGCAAGTGGACATGAAGAGAAACAAAGAACTATAACCATGGAATTACCAATATAAGTGGCAGAAAAATAGCTGGTATCCAGGAATATTGGAACAGTGTATATGGGTGCTTTGTTAATTTCGGCAAGTGCCGGTGTTGAGTCAAGCTTTCAACAGACAACTGACATCAAATGTGATGTTGCTGGGTCCCACTGGGGCCTTGGCTTTGTTGGATAGGCTGAGTGTGGCACAGTCTGTGTGCCCAAATCTCAGCTCTCCAACAAGCCTACTTCAAGAGAATACACCACCTGATTCACATCACATCTCTATCTTAAATCTTCTTGTTTGGGTTCATGTGCTCCTCCTGGGGGCTAGGTGTCATTGCTCAGGCTGTGTGTGGGTGCATTCTGTGCACCCAAATCACAGCTTTTCAACACACCCACTTTCAGGGTTTTCTGAGAACTTCTGGCCTCACTATTCCTCATTTTCCCCTCATCTCCCACTCAACATCACCTGGGGAGTCAAATCATACCCAATTTCAACATTCTCAGCCTTAATCGATTTGTCTCATTTGTCTGAATCCATTGAGCATATGTACACCACAAACTGACCACTTTCCATTGCACTATCCTCAATCTTCCCTTTTTGGTTCATATGCCCCCTCTGGGGGCTAGGTGTTGTTGCTCAGGCTGTGTGTGGGTGCATTCTGTGCACCCAAATCACAGCCTTTCAACACACCCACTTTCAGGGCTTTCTGAGAACTTCTGGCCTCACTATTCCTCATCTTCCCCTCATCTCCCACTCAACATCACCTGGGGGAGTCAAATCATGCCTGATTTTGATGTTCTTAGGCTTAATCAATTCATCTCATTCGTCCAAATCTGTCAAGCACATTCACGCCATGAACCAACCACTTTCCATTGCACTTATGGATGCCTTTGGTCTGGTGTAAACCTTGGGAACCTGGGTTTAAACCTAAACCAGACCCAGGTCTGGTTCCATTGGGGTCAGGTTTCATTCAATTTTCCTCTGGTCTGGTTTAGGTTTTGCCTTTGCCCTGAATCCAAAACCTGGTTCAAACCCAGGTTTAAACCTGAACCCGAAAGGTAGGGTGTACCTTCCAGTCTATGTACTTTCACCCTTATTTCTCCACATATTATCATTATCATCCTTCTATACATTCAATTCCAGAAGTAAACCTAGCAATTTGCACACAGTACTGTAATTTCAGGGTCAAAAGTTGCATGACTCTGGAATCTAATGGGGTAATCTGTGCAGGTTCCAAAGCACATGGCTCTGGGATCAAATCTGGAGATTTGCACAGATTACTGTAACTCAGTCTAGGGTCACATGACACAATTTAGTTAGCTAAGTTCCATCCTCTGGAGATATGTAAGCAGAAAATTGATGTGAAGGAGGGGTGTGAATGAGATATGAATGGAAAATGGGATGCAAAGGAAGTGGTCAATGCAAAGACTCACACAGAGAGTCCAGATAGTCTGTAGTACTTACTAAATGTTTTGCTTCTCCTATATCTCAGGTTTCAGGTTTAAACCTGGTTTAAACCCAAACCAAACCACTCTGGAACCAAACCTCAGGTTGTAGTATAGCGATTATGTAATAGTAGTGTACATACGTTGCGCGACATTAGGGAGCTGCCACGGCGAACCCGCAGCTTCTCCCATCGAATTCTACGTTGTTTTCACTCCCCCAGTGCGAGTTGAAGTAACACGCCGTTCGTAGGAACACGAGAATACGAGAGCCGAGCAGTGAGTACTCACTATCGGCTAAGCTACTAACAAATCACCATTCCAGGTAACCCTCTGCCTTCTTCCGTTGCCCATCCACTCCACTTCCACATGAGGCCAGGCCAAACGGGAAGTGAGATTACTACCTAGCCAGGCTAGGTAGGATCTTCGAGTCGGTCGAACTGAGGACACGCTACAAAGTGCGCCCCTTGCTATGCCCTCCTTGAACTTGCACGACCACGCTCATTCGAGCCGCTCATATCGCCCACTTTGCCTATTTCCTTCGTATCCTACCTCCTTGCTTTTCCCTTTCGTATCTCCCTACGCGCTTCCCTAGGCTACGTGTTCAACTACCCTCAGTTCACGATGGTTTACTCGTCCAATCTATAGTACTTTATTACACTGGTTCCCTCTAGCCGACTGAGAGTTTGAACCGATCACTATGGGTCCTAACCAACCCGCCACTCAAAGCGCCTCTAAAATCCGGACTCTACATGTCGTGGTCGATCCCAACGACCCCGGAATCGAATACCACCCCACGATGCGAGAATGTCTCGCTATCCCCACACATCTGCAGATGCCAGGTCGTCTGCAGGAGGTTATCAATCGCCTGGATGCCCATTGGGCGAATATTGTCTCCCAGACACAGATGTGCCCATCATGCTCTACCAATTTCTCACAGCGTGGGCGAAGTTCTCCCCATCCATGTATTACGGCGAGTATTTCCAGCAGGATGAGGACACTGGGGCTTGGGCCATTGATCAGGAGATGAGAGCTCTGGTCCAGATGGGAGTAGAAGTGTTACAAGCTGTAATTACAGACTCCATATGTCTAATGGGAGAAGAGAGGTATCCCTTCTACGTCGACAAAGAGCACATCCTCAGCGAGAAGCTATGGATGTCGACTACGATCGAGGAACTGCGTACAGCAGATAAACTGCTGAAGCTACAGGTAGAATTGATGCTCGCACGCCTAAAGAAACTGAAAAATCTACATCAAGGAATGCTACTGGCTACCCCTATGGCGTCCCTCACCTCCCTCCCTCCTACTCCTGACCTACCTAAGCGCCTAAAAGAACTGTGGGAGGACAAACGCCTCCCCATACACAAGGTCGCCCGCCGAGCGGTTATGGTAGGGTGGGAGACCCTACAATGCGAAATCCAGCAAGGGGAAGAGGTCCCGTATTCGCGACACCACCCGTTCCTGGGCACATATGCGAAAAAGCTCGATGCATATGACGCAGAGCTAGATGACCATCTTAACCTCCAGCCCCTTCCACGTATATACACTGAGCCATATGGCCTGGGGCTTTTCATACCTCCCGAGGAGGAAGCTACCCCTCCAGCCACTAATAAGGGCAAAGGGAGGGCAGTAGCTCTCGAGCGAGGACTTGGATTAGGATTTGGGAGCCTGTCAATGCCAACTCCCCCCACTGAGCCCTCTCCGTCGCTCTTGGCAGCCTGGTATCGCGCCTCGTCAGTGGATTGGGACGCCATGCCATCCCCTCCATCTAGTTGGAAGGACATCCCCTTGGACGAAGGCCCGTCACCTTCAGGGTCTACTCCCGAAGGACTCCTCCAACAGACGCCCCATCAGCAATACGACGATTGGCAGGATGGTCCCAATGGGTCTCCACCATGGGGAAGGGCTACTGAGTGCTATGTGGACCCCTACCAAAGCCCGTTCCACGTCACTGCAGACCCAAGGACAAGAACTGCCCCGGACCCCCGCATTACAGCAGATTGCCCGGTCTCCCCCAGGGGGAGGCCATCAGGCTATGGCCCCTGAAGAGGTGGCTCCGAGTATGCCGCGTACAGACTTTTTCATCACGAAAGCTAACAACGAGTATGCGGATGTCAATGACTACCTCTATAGGGACGCTCCCTTCCTCCCCACTACCCAACATCTCCCTTGAGCCCACCACCGTTTCGCCCGCCTAATGGAGGAATCCATCACCCCCATGGCTATACTAAAGGCCCCGGGCCCCGTCCTACCTTCGGAGCCACGATACACATCCTCCCAAGGGAGCTAACGAGCAAAACGGTGCCCGCATCATCTCCAGGCTCGGGATGCGTGGGGATGAGTCCTAGTCCTCCCCACGTCTCAACACCCAGCCCCCGAGGATCGAAGGGTGATTCTGGAAAGCCCGACAGCCCAGGAGGAGGGGAAGAACTGGATAACCTACCAGGTGGGAGCAGGGGACCCCCACCCCCGCCAGAGCCCCTGAGTGGTGACCCGGGGCCTGGAAGGGGACCGGACCCAGGGCCACAAGACCCTAGAGGGCCACCTGTACCCCCCAGACCCCAGGGCCGCCAGGGCCACCAGGGCCACCAGGGCCACCGGGCCTCCAGGAGGTGCTGGTGGTTTCTTTCAGCAGCGCAAGGGCTTATATGGGATAACAAACTCAAGTGGTCAGTCGTTCCAGAATGGGATGGGGACCCGGAGACGGCCCTAGAGTGGATCCTAGCCTGTGACAACCTCGCTAACTTTGGCCGGAAGTCACGAGACTTCTCCCCCTGATAGCGTCGTCTCGATTTAGAGGCGCCATAGCCTCGGCATGGCGAGCTCACTCTCATCCAATCCGCACTCCCATATTACAATCCTGGCGTAAGCTAGAGGATTGGGTGCTCAAACACTACCTAGGTGATTCCTGGGTTACAGCGCAGCGCTAATGTACAGTCAAGAGACCTTCCGAGGTGCAGCGCATCCCTACGAATCCCCAGCCCAATACATCCAGCGACGCATCCTCTGCGCCCATCTCTTCTATCGATTCCCGGTCAATAGCGCTGAAGAGACGGCGTCGATCATGGAGAATGCCCTCTCCCTTGGAACCACGTACTGCGCTGGAGTGAGAGGCCTCCCATCGAAGACATGCTCACTCTAGCTAAGCAGTACGAAGACATGCTAGTACAAGATTGGGAGGACGAACAACACCAACAGAGGAGATGTGAATGGAGGCAGCACAAGCAAGCAAACCTCGTGGACATCAGAAGTCCCTCCTCTAGTAGCTCAGATTCCCTCCATTCAGAGTGGGAGAACGACGAGGAGGGCGCCTACGAGTACTCCGATGCAGATATGACGCGTGAGGTTACTTCAAGAGCCCACAATGCGAACAAATGCCCATTCAAGCCCAGGAATAGAGATCAATCAGGAAAGCCACGGCTAGATCATACAGCGGCAAGCACAGAGAAGATGTATCCGTACCCCCGCAATGATTCGGTTGTCAGCCACCATAAACCGGGGCAATGTTGCTTCGCCTGCGGAAGTGAGAAACACTGGCTGCGTGAATGTCCCCACTATGGGGAATTCTCCAGCCGGTTGGACCGCAAAACGCTGCGGAAAGAGCATAGATGCTACGAATCTCCGCAATACAAGGCCGCATATGCAGCATACGTCAACGAACGAATGAACGGGCAGTCTTTTTCAGTAGAGGAGCGGGGGACAATCACTCCACCACCTGTCTCCAGTGTAATTAAGAAGGAGCCTACATTCATGGAGACACATCCCAATCTGCTATATAATGTAAATACGATGGCAGGGACATTTTGGAAGGTTCCTCCAGCTACTCGAGCGCCCCCGAGGCCAAAGAAGCCACCGGACAAAGGGGAGGGAGATGACCAAACTGCAAGGACTGGATCAAGCGTTGAGGCAAGGGAGGCCCCCAGGGGGCCGCAGCTGCCAGCAACGACAGGTGGAACAGCCCGCTCACAGAGGACGCGCGACCTGCAGAGCGAGCTGGCCGAAGGACAAACCGATCCCACCCCTGAGAGCAAATTCACGCACTCACTGGGCCGGAAAGGAACCCCTGTTCCCCGGGGCCTGAAGGAGGAGAGGTTTTCCCCAGGAACGGGCCCAGTCCGGTGTGTAAAGGCATGCTCGATGCCTCAGGGTAGATCTGCCCTGGGCATAACAGCCCTCAGTGTTCTTGATGGCCGCCTAGGAAACATGGAAGGACCGGCAACACAGTTGCACTTAGATTCAGGAGCAGATATTATGCTGCTGTCGGAAGAATGCTACCGTGCCCTTCCCTCACGACCCAAGCTCCAGAAGGGGATGAAGCTAAATCTATTTGAGCTTACTAGTCAAGCGCGAATACTAGGCTTCATCAACCTTACCTTCTTGATGCGCTCAAAGGAAGGCCAATGGCTGGAATTTATGGATGAAGCATACATCATCCCAGGGATGAACGTACCAGTTCTTCTAGGGGAGGATTTCCAAGTCAACTATGAAGTCTCGGTCCTGCGCACGGCTCAACAGTCTACGTTGTCTATTCGCCAGCCCCAAGGTGTATTTACAGTACAAGCCCACTCGACTCCGCCACCCGCCTTGAATGTTGAGGTGAAACCCAGACATCCAGAAGGAATATGAAACAGGAACACGTACTTGGCAGCTACGCGGCGGGGCGGAACTCTGAGACCACGTCCCGCCCCTACCACGAAAAGAGACCGCCTCGTAAAGGCCGCCAAAGACGTCCGTATTCCCCCGGGACACTCAGCGAAGATACGGTTACGAGGTCAATTCCAGGGGCAAGAGGAATGGCTCGTCGAGAAGATCATACTTCCTTTGAAGGATGGGTACTTCTTGGCCTCTCCTTCCTGTCTGATACGATCCAACAACCCATTCCTCCCAGTCTCCAACCCTCCCCTTGGCCGAAATGGATACGGGCCGGAGATACGCTGGGAATCCTCCACGATCCGGATGAGTATTTTGACAGTGAGCTGGACGAGATGCAGTCCAGGAGATTACGAGCCTATGCATTACTGGTCCAGAAGATTGCCAAGGGTTCCCTAGGCGAACGGGATTTGACAGAAAGACTGGCCAGGCAAACAGAAACCGACGAGACCATACAGGAGCCTGAGGAGCCCGATGAATTGTGGGGCCCCAAGACGTCAGAGCCCCCAGATCCTACAACGTATCGAGAAGAAGACCTGGAAGCAATCGTCGATATCTGCCCTGAGGCGCCCCCAGAAATCCGGAAGTGGACCTTCGCCTTGATCCGCAGACGTATTAAAGCGTTTGGCTTCAACGACCGTCTGGGAACGCTAGAGACGATAGCCAAAATCCGCTTGAAGGAGGGAGTGGACCCTATTTCTCTGCCTATGTATGGAGTGTCCCTGGCAAAAAGGAAGGTGATCGACGAGCAGATGGAGAAGTGGATCAGGCAGGAAGTCGTAGAGTCTTCCAAGAGTCCGTGGGGCACGCCAGTAGTCATAGCATACAGGAATGGGAAACCTAGGTTCTGTGTAGACTACCGCAAGTTGAATGCGCAGACCATCCCCGATGAATTCCCAATCCCCCACCAGAAAGAGATCCTCCAGGCGCTATCGGGGGGCACAAGTACTATCAGCAGTGGACGCACTGAGCAGATTTCACCAGATGAACATGGAAGACGAAGATAAAGAGAAGATGGCCTTCTGCTCTCATTGGGGACTGTGGCAGTTCAAAAGAATGCTGTTCGGACTGCACAATGGTCCCCCCATCTTCCAAAGGCTCATGCAGTCAATCCTATCGCCATACCTATGGATATTTGCCCTGGTCTACATCGATGATATAGTTATCTACTTGAAATCATATGAAGATCATCTGGAGCACCTGGACATCGTACTTCAGGCATGCGAGGAACCCCACTTGACGCTCGCACCAAAGAAATGCCACTTCATGTATATGTCGATACTGCTGTTGGGGCAGAAAGTGTTGCGGTTGGGCTTGTCTACACACAAGGAGAAAGTCCACGCAGTGGTCGACCTAGCTCGCCCCTCCACCCGTTCGACCTTACAAACGTTTCTCGGGATGGCGGTCTATTTTTCGCACTATATCCCATTCTACTCCGATCGAGCAGCCCCTTTATTTGACCTACTCAAGAAAGATAGACCTTGGGCATGGGAAGCCGAGCAAGAGCGAGCCTTCCAGGATATTAAGGAAGCGTTGACTCAAGCCCCAGTCCTTGGCCACCCAATGCAAGGGCTCCCCTATCGTATATACTCAGACACTTCGGACATAGCAATAGGAGCCAGTCTACAGCAGGTGCAGCCTTTAGAGCTTAAAGACCTGAAGGGTACAAAACTCTACGAACGAATAAAACTTGCTTATCAGAAAGGGGAGCCCATACCCAAGCTAGTACGTCAAGCCTCAAAAGCCACGAACGATGTCCCAGACCCAGGGTCTTGGGCTAGCAAATTCGAGAAGATGATCGTTTTCGTCGAACAAGTCATAGCGTACTGGAGCCGCTCACTAAAGAGCGCTGAGAGAAACTACTCAGTGACGGAATGAGAAGCCCTGGGAGTCAAAGAAGCCCTCGTCCGCTTCCAGCCATTTGTAGAAGGAGAGAAAAATATAATCATCACAGATCACTCAGCACTACAATGGGTGCGAACATACGAGAACACCAACAGACGACTGGCGGCATGGGGGGCGGTGTTCGGTGCATTCCTGGGACTCGAAATCGTACATCGAGCAGGAGTGACTCATTCGAATGTTGACCCCTGTCAAGGCTAAGCAGAATTCTGCCGCACCAGTCACCTGTGGAGGATTCAACACTGTCTCTACCAGCTCCACTGCCCGACCAACTCCTGCAGGCATGGGAAGCGAACCTGGAACGAATGCCGGTGCAGAAAGCAGCCTTCTTAATGACGAGGGCGCAGTCCAGGACTGTACCCGAATCGAAGGAAGTGCGAGAGGGTAAACGAAGCTCCATGACCACAGAAGAAAGGCTAGAGAAGGAAATGTCTCGAGCCGCGCGGGAAAGGAGCAGGAAGGCCAACCCTCCAGGAGGGGAATGGCTTCCTCGCGGCCTATCTATCAACATAAGCCCCGGGAGACTCCTAGCTTTTGTGAAGGGCTATAAGGAGGATCCGAGCTTCAGCCGGGCCTGGGGGGCTGCGGAGCCAGAGGGAGCAGAAGTCTCGGCCGCCCAATGGTTCTATAAGTCATCAGAAGGACTGCTCACCTTCTGCGACACAGATTGGGTAGCAAGGCTATGCGTCCCAAGATCAGAAGTCCAGTGCCTGCTGCGCGAGACCCACGATAGCCCATGGGAGAGCGCTGTTGGAGGGATAAAATCCCATTACGTACATACCTCATCCGGGCCCAATTACCTCCTCAAACGAATCCATATTCTTACATTTCTCTCGTATCCACACTCGTTATTCCTCTGGCCGTCAAATAGCATGGATTCACATCCCAGGATCCGTGGTCCCTTTTTACTTTTCCTCCACCCTATATACGAGACAATTATTTGTCC
>MU129424.1:0-15504 GCA_014904985.1 Hydnum rufescens UP504
GGAGAGTACCCTTGGCTTCCCGGCATACGACTTGGTCATATGTTCAGTGGCAGCCCTCTGTTCAACCTGGCAGCTTGGCCACATGGCATACAACCAAGGTGTATGCTTGGAAGTGCCCTGTCTTCTATGTGCAGTACCCTTGGCTTCTGAGCATACAACTTGGTCGTATGCTCAGTGGCCCTCTGTTCAACCTGGCCAGCTTGGCCACATGGCATACAACTGAGGCATATGCTCAGTGGTATCCCCATCTCCTATGGGCAGTACCCTCAGCTTCCCAGCATATGACCAAGTTGTACACTCAGTGACAGCCCTCTGTTCAACCTGGGCAGCTCAGCCACATGGCATACAACTGAGGTGTATGCTTGGAAGTGCCCTGTCTTCTATGTGCAGTACCCTCGGCTTCTGAGCATATGACCTGGTCATATACTTGGTGGCCCTCTGTTCAATGTGGCCACTTCCTGGGACTTCCTGGGACTTCCCGAGTAATACAAAGCAATGAGCTGCTCAGTCACTCAGGTATTCCTAGGATTTCCTGATGAACTTGTAATATTTCAGAGACATGAAGTTATTACATGCAGTAAAATCCTTCACTCCCCACTCCTTAGTGTGTCACTGTCAAGCACCTCTCCAACCATTATATCAACCTCGATAACTGGATCCAATTTGCCAGCCTTACTGTCTGCAGAATCATCATCAGAACTCTTGGCAGCCAATATGCCCTCTTCATCTTCAATTCGGTTGATTTCTGAGAGGGGAATTGAAGTTTGATGATGATGGTGAGGGAGGGGAGGGGTTGGAAGTTGACTCCATGGTTGTATGTGTTTGGATGATAACGATGAGGTGGCAGTCTGCCATACAACTCCTAATTCTTGTAGCTGCACGAACTTCACCTCAATGGCTGTAGAAGGGTAGGAAACTTAGGGTAAGAAAATGCCTAATTTTCATTATTTGAACCTTAGGTCCTCAGCTAAGCTACCTATATACACAAGTAGACTTGGAGTTGGACAATGGACAGAAACCGGGATGACTAAGAACCAACAAGTCATTGACTAATGAAAATTACATCACCTGAATCATGTCATTGCCTAGACTCCCTAGCAAATCTCATAAATAGATCAAGGACCTTCTGGGCCGGGTGGAGCCTTCCATAATAGGAAGAGGCCAGCCAGATCTGGAGCCCATCTAAAAATAAAAATCCATACCATGTGCTACTCAGGAGTTCTGGGCCAGCATATAAAAAACCTGTACATTACACCCCAATAATAATAATTCTTTCCCTCTTACCACTACAAGCCAGACAGTGCTTTGTGAAGCTGTGTGAAGGTATTCCCTGGTCAACACCTAGACCTTGTAAGATTTCTGTGGACTCAGCTTAACAACCAGCTGGCACAAGAAAGACTGAATTCTGAGACACCAACACCTACCTGAAAATCTGAGGATAGCTAAACCCCTCAGTTTCTGACTCATACCCATCTTGAGGACTGGCAGCTCCTCTCATCTACCAGCCAACAACTGCTTGAGGACAGTATAATCCTCTCTTCTGAGCCCTACCCATTTGACTAATCCTGAGACAGTCAGTCTCAACACTCTTATTGCCAGTACAGATAGCTTTCTATCCTAGTACTGTTTTAAAAGCTTACAGGCATTCCCATCTATATTGGAAGGGAAGTACCTGTCTCACCTTGGCATATTAAGGCAAGGTTTTGAGCTCTAAACTCAAATCCTCCCTTAGGTTTCTCACATCCTATATAGAAGAAACCCCTACAATGGCATACTTTAAATCTGGGTCTTGATCAGTGACGGGTCAGTGACAAGCACTAAGGATAAGTAGGATATTGGGATTACCACGAGTGTATGAAATCACATACTGGTAAGTGGTATACTCATCATTATACCATGTTTGGATAGAGACCAATTCTCATTGACACTGTGTGATCTCCTCTTGGCAATTGACTATCTCCTGCATAAATCGAATACCCTTACAGACAGTTTCACTCCCAAGCCAAGGAGGGACATGGCCGCCAAATTCGGCAAGGGTCTCTTCATCTATATCAAAATCAAGCCATATGTCAGCGTCAATGTCTAGCTTGAACAAGCCCTTGGGGTTGATGGGAGGCGGGACCACTGCACTCAGTGTGGGCTTCTTTCAAGTAGTGAGTTTCTTCTGAAGTTTGTTGAACTGAGAGATAAGTTTGTTCACTGTGGGATTGCAGCATGTAATCACCTTTTTGGCATGTTCCTGTGTAGCATGATCTAGAGAACCTAGTGAATACAAGGCTGCACTTCACCATATTTAAGCTCACCCATTGCCTGAGTGTGGACTGCATGATCTAGATTCACAACTTCAAACTTGTGTTCCTGAATTTTTGCAATTATTCAATCTCTCAATGCCCACATGTTGAGTTGAATGTTGAACCAGTCATCATTCTTCATTTTCTCTAGCTTTGTGGCTGTCACTGGATCACTCAGATTCAGCTTGTCAGTCTTGCATTGAAGTCAGGACTGAAGGTGAGAGATAACAGCCTCTTTAGCTTCCAAGGTGACAATGAGATCTGACCTGAGGACATGAGTTGCGGCTGTGTCCAAATCATCCTCAGTTACAGCTTCAATCTGATGGGCAAGTTCTTCTTTCTGGTCCTTGAGAATGTCAATTTCATTCATGAGCTGAACAACCTGATTTACAACCACAAGGCCTCTGTTTTTTGACTGCTCTGTTCAAGAACCCATGTCATTCAATATAGTTCATGCAATAAACTAAACTGAGGGATACCGACTTTGTAGTGGCCAGCTCTGGTAGGTCTGCTGCTGTTCAAACTGGCATTGGAGATACTCCTCGGTGTACCCCAGTGCACTGAAAGTGGCCAATGTGACCCCCAATCGAGACTTGGTTTTGTGAATTCGCTCCCTCAATCATTTGCTGAGAGAGATTGCCTCCTCCCTATTGCGTTGTTCAATTTGCAAATCCAGGATAAACAACCTCCTATGATACTTGAGAAAATAATGAGTGTTGGGGGCTTGTCAATGGGTGTAAGCTACATACCCTGGTGACTTGAAGGCCAGGTATCAACTTCCTTAGATATGCCCAAAGCTGTTCACATCCTTCCCCATCAGACAACTCCCAAATATCACCCTTTTGTGGATGGTACCACAGCTGGCACACCCACTGGTGTCCATAAGTGTGGAATATGGAAGTGCCAAATTGAAGCTGTGGCAGCCAGGAATTGAGGTAATTCCACTTTAGAAGTGCACAGTGCAACTGACAGGTGATGTCATACAGAAGACCTACTAGCCAATGGCTAGGTAGTTCTTTCATCAAGGCATCGATCAAGGTGAGAGCATAGAATTGCTTTTCACCAGCAGTCCACATGTTGGCAAGGAAGAGGGCATGGTCATGACGACACAGCAGTGCCATCAGCCCAGTATCTGAAAACTGGGTGTGTGCTGCTTTGAGATGACTCTCATCTACAGCAATGAACAAATCTCTGCACTGTTGCAATGCTGAGTTGGGAACATTAAGACCATTCTCACATTTGTCATCATTGTCATCTGGTTGAGTGTGAGCAAGTGAATGCTTCGTCCCAGTACTGGTGCCATTAGTGGAGTGAATATGGTCAACTCTGGCCTCCCACTCATTCAAGAATTCATACAACAAATAAATTGTTTTAGGAGAACATATTGGTGGATCACATGCACCTACTTCGCCTTCATGGTCTTCACAGAAGTTGTGATCTGTATGTTGTTTTTGCTGGAAATTGGTGTCAATACAGACTACAAGGTGTAGTCTACAGAGGGGAAAATATAATGAGTGATGAAGGACCATCTTGTGGTGTGTGTACACAAACATTTCACTGCCATGAGATGGTGGCTGACTGGCACCACCAAAACACGCAGCACATCTTGAATGTAGATACGCACTTGGGTGCTCATAAGGCTCTCCAGCCTTCTCTTCAGGGGTGTGGCCAATAGAGCCTTGAGCATTTAGGAAATCACACTCGAAAATGGGGATTTTACTATCAAGTGGAGGGAGTTGGTCCAAAATGGAATGAACAGTGTTATCCAGTGGGTGTTCCAATGGAGAGAGAATGGTAGTCCGGTGTTGGAGGGATAAACCCCTACACCATAGAATCCTCATCCGAGGCCCATTTTCCCTATGAACGAATCAATTATATGTCACCGTGCTCATTTAATTTAATCACCATTTGTTGATTCAAGAAATCAATTGGATTCCTATCCCTTTCCAACCCATAATATCGCCTCATTCCTTTACCATGTCCACCAGTCAATTTATTGACTATCCATCGGACTTCAACAGTCCTCATCAAAAAGGGGCAGTTTATGCCCTACTTCAAGTCCATTTTCTTTGGACAAGGCAATTCAACTTGCCATCTTTCTTCAAGACTGGATGACTTGCCTGCTCTTCCAAGCCATCCTATTGCCTTAAGGGCAATGAATTGTGATTATGTAACAATGTGGACTGGGCCTAGTTCCAATTCTGGACTCGTGGATCCATCACATGATCCAGATAGGGGCTGCACTACTCTGAAGGAGTATTTTTCGAATTTCTCTGTCATTTCTGATCGGATCGACTCTAAACGACTGTTCCCAGAAAGATACAAATCGTACCTATCGAACGGTACCAAACACGAAATGAATGGATCAAAAATGCGGTCCCTGTAACAATATCTTGCCATCATTCATACTCTGAAGGAGTATTTCTTGATTTTCGAAGCCAATTCTTATCGGATTCATTCTCGAGTACCACTCCCTGAAAGCTGTTGAAAATGCGCATCAAACAGTACCAAGGGAAAAACGAGCGGACACGAACTCCATTTTTCACAAGACAACTCCCTCCCCATGACTCCCCCTTTGCTCCACCATTCAAAAATAGCAAATTACTTCTGGCCCTCTTATGTCCGATGGAGAAGACCCTCAGGGCGACCTATTCCACTTTTCCTTAAGGGAACTTGTCCAGGTTTGAAGGAGGAATAGCATGTAATGTGTCAATCTCCCCTTTTATCTTGAAATTGGAATATCTCCATCAGTTTCTCCTCTCAGCAATTGACTATCTCCTGCATAAATTGAATACCCTTATGGACAGTTTCACTCCAAGCCAAGGAGGGACATGGCTGCCAAATTCAGCAAGGGTCTCTTCATCTATATCAAAATCAAGCCATATGTCAGCATCAATGTCTAGCTTGAACAAGCCCTTGGAGTTGATGGGAGGTGGGACCACTGCACTCAGTGTGGGCTTCTTTGAGTAGTGAGTTTCTTCTGAAGTTTGTTGAACTGAGAGATAAGTTTGTTCACTGTGGGATTGCAGCATGTAATCACCTTTTTGGCATGTTCCTGTGTAGTGTGATCTAGAGAACCTAGTGAATACAAGGCTGCACTTCACCATATTTAAGCTCACCCATTGCCTGAGTGCGGACTGCATGATCTAGATTCACAACTTTGAACTTGTGTTCCTGAATTTTTGCAATTATTCAATCTCTCAACACCTGCATGTTGAGTTGAATGTTGAACCAGTCATTGTTCTTCATTTTCTCTAGCTTCACGGCTGTTGCTGGATCACTCAGATTCAGCTCATCAGTCTTGCATTGACGTCAGGACCAAAGGTGAGAGATAATGGCCTCTTTAGCTTCCAAGGTGACAATGAGATCCGACCTGAGGACATGAGTTGCAGCTGTGTCCAAATCATCCTCAGTTACAGCTTCAATCTGATGGCAAGTTCTTCTTTCTGGTCCTTGAGAATGTCAATTTCATTTGTGAGCTGAACAGCCTGATTTACAACTGCAAGGCCTCTGTTTTTTGACTGCTCTGTTCAAGAACCCATGTCATTCAATATAGTTCATGCAATAAACTAAACTGAGGGATACCAACTTTGTAGTGGCCAGCTCTGGTAGGTCTGCTGCTGTTCAAACTGGCATCAGAGATACTCCTCAGTGTACCCCAGTGCACTGAAAGTGGCCAATGCAACCCCCAATTGAGACTTGGTTTTGTGAATTCGCTCCCTCAATCATTTTCTGAGAGAGATTGCCTCCTCCCTATTGCATTGTTCAATTTGCAAATCCAGGATAAACAACCTCCTATGATACTTAAGAAAATAATGAGTGTTGGGGGCTCGTCAATGGGTGTAAGCTACATACCCCGGTGACTTGAAGGCCAGGTATCAACTTCCTGAGATATGCCCAAAGCTGTTCACATCCTTCCCCATCAGACAACTCCCAAATATCACCCTTTTGTGGATGGTACCACAGCTGGCACACCCACTGGTGTCCGTAAGTGTGGAATATGGAAGTGCCAAATTGAAGCTGTGGCAGCCAGGAATTGAGGTAATTCCACTTTAGAAGTGCACAGTGCAACTGACAGGCAATGTTGTACAGAAGACCTACTAGCCAATGGCTAGGTAGTTCTTTCATCAAGGCGTCAATCAAGGCGAGAGTGTAGAATTGCTTTTTGACAGCAGTCCACATGTTGGCAAGGAAGAGGCATGGTCATGATGACACAGCAGTGCCATCAGCCCGGTATCTGAAAACTGGGTGTGTGCTGCTTTGAGATGACTCTCATCCACAGCAATGAACAAATCTCTGCACTGTTGCAATGCTGAGTTGGGAATGTTAAGACCATTCTCACATTTGTCATCATCATCATCTGGTCAAGTGCAAGCAAGCAAATGCTTTGTCCCAGTACTGGTGCCATTAGTGGAGTGAATATGGTCAACTCTGGCCTCCCACTCATTCAAGAATTCATACAACAAATAAATTGTTCTAGGAGAACATATTGGTGGATCACATGCACCTACTTTGCCTTTATGGTGTTCACAGAAGTTGTGATCTGTATGTTGTTTTTGCTGGAAATTGGTGTCAATACAGACTACAAGGTGTAGTCTACAGAGGGGAAAATATAATGAGTGACAAAGGACCATCTTGTGGTGTGTATGTACACAAACATTTCACTGCCATGAGATGGTGGCTGACCAGCACTGCCAAAACACGTGGCACATCTTGAATGTAGATATGCACTTGGGTGCTCATAAGGCTCTCCAGCCTTCTCTTCAGGGGTGTGGCCAATAGAGCCTTGAGCATTCAGGAAATCACACTCAAAAATGGGATTTTACCATCGAGTGGAGGGAGTTGGTCCAAAATGGAATGAACAATGTTATCTGGTGGGTGTTCCGATGGAGAGAGAATGGTAGTCTGGACAGCTTCAACCAAGCATGAGACCTCAGCATCAACTAAATGAACCAGAACCTGATATTGCACCAATGCATTTCCAAAATGTCAATGTAGAGAATCCTAAAAATAGCAAGATTGAGAAAGACTAGTGTTAAGTCAGAACACTACATGACCTACAGTATATGTACTGATGTGTGCAGCCGGTAGTGTCTCTTCTTCAAAAATGAAAAAAGGTTTTCTGTCCATGCTTGCTCATTCAGAGCTAAGTGGATGAACAACCCTGCCATGAACTCTAGCATACCAAGATCAACAGCAAGTGTGGGATGTACCTGCATGCACATGGGAAAACACTGCGATTGACAAGTTGGACTGCTGCAGGTTTGCATGTGCAACTTGAGTGCAATGTCTTCAAGCCCTAGATGAACTTCATTAACAAATATAAGGGAAAGATGGGATCAAACTAATGATCAAGATAGACACAAGTGATTGTTAGAAGTTGTTTTCATAAGCAGTTGCACAAGTAATGGTCAACCCCATTTGCAGAGGATAGCACCACTGATCCAGATTGGGTTATCTTTCTATATGCCATGAATGGTTTGATGAGCACAGGAAGGACCTCAATATTCCACTGCTGAGCAGTGGCAAGCTTCCATTGTGCATGCCAGGACAATCAAGGCAATAAAACAGTCAGTGCCTTTGCCTGAGGTGTGGTGGGTGGAGGAGGAATGTCTATGTGCATAATGCTTTCAAAAGGTTCTTGACTCTGATGCAGGAGGATTGAATTGCCCATGGGAGAGATTCTCGGAGGCACAAAAAAGCTTGGCAATGCATCTGTGTTACTACAAATGATGTGGGTCGCAAATCTTGTGAGTTTGCTCTTTGGCATGCAGAAAGTGAAAGCAGCAATTGCCACAACCCAATCTGGCAATGCCATCCTAACTCCGTATATGTTGGGTACTCTACAAAAGATATTCAAGAGACTGTTCCTCTTGGATATAATAGCAGGGTTCAGGAAGGTTAAGCTCTAATTCCAATCACCACTTTCCATCAACGAATCCAAAGTGCTGATGGTCCTGCTGAATGAGCCCTTGAGAAAATCCACACCATTTGGCTGCCCATGATGCAATAGTGTGAAGAATTGCATCATATGGGCCATTAGTACAACATAAAGGGACCACGAACTTGCATGCAACATGGCCTGGAAACAATGCAATGTGTGCATGCATCAGCAAAGCCAGTCAGTGCCAGTGAATTGAGCAGGTTGTAGATTTGAGTTTCTGCTCTAACATATCTCGCAACCATGCAGGTGAGAATTGAACAACTGAAAGCTTGGGGAGATGAAGTTGATGCAAAGGGGGATTGAGACTGGGGTAAGGTGCAGGTACAGGAGGGTATTTTAGTTGTTCAAGGAACTGGTACCTCCATTGCTTTTGAAGCAGCCCACTCCCTGGTGTGGTCATGTCGATGAGGTGAAGTTCCATCACAGGAGGGGCATATTTGAGCAGGTCCTCAAGCTGACGTAAGGAGTGAGGGTTGGCATAGAGTTCGGCAACATAGGTAGGTGAGATGGTGTACTGGAACATGCTGAGAGATATTGTTGATGCATCTTGAGTACACTTGTGTGCATCATATATGCCACTGATATCTGAGTTGAGCATGGTGCTCACTTGATTCATCCAGTATTCTGATTTGAACAGAAGGAGAAGGCACTTGTTCTCAGTTGGTGGATGTATACCAATGAGGTGCTGCGATTTAAACCTTTCAAACCACTCGGAGAGGATGAATGAGCTGAGAACAGGGCCTTTGACTGTGAGGAAAACCACTGTTTGATAGGTACAGGAGGGTCCATGGTCACTGGCTCTGTGAACAAATGCAGTGCTTGACCAGAATCAGTCCTATGGGGCAAGGGTGAAGGAGGGGGAGAGGGTACAATATTGCTGATCGTCGGTATTGAGACCAAGGATTTGCTTGATTGAGACTGTGGAGATATGGCAGGGACATTCAATAGGGACTATAGTGTATAGATGTTGTTATCTGGGCAAGATGAAAAACTCAGAAAACGTGCCTTATACAGTGCTGGATTGGGCAAAAGCTTCTGGAGTCACTCCCCGAATACCTCTTTGAGCCTGCAAAGAAGGTCCATATAATCACCCACGTGTTCATTGATAATATGAAAAACAACATCCTCAATGGGGAGGTCAGATGTTTCGCATGCCAGCATAATTTGGCAGTCCAATGGATTCCCCATTCACATAGGAACACAAACTCAAATCATCTGGATTTGGGAGGCTTTCTGAGCTGATCGAAGGGCCAATTGGATTTCTGGCTTGTGAGAGTCTTGGTGATAGCCATTTGGTGTGTGGTCGAAGTGCCTCCACACCTCGCTCTTCACACAGAAAATGGGGACCCCATCTGCAATGAGCTCCTCCACCCATGGGGAAGATGGTAAGGGATACTTGAGCACAGTCCCAACCATGTGGTCATCTATGCCATATACAAAATGACATGATCCCACCACTGCGCGAAGGGTCTGATAAAAATATAAAGTGCGACATGCAGCTACCTCATATGAGTAGCACAATATGTTATGCATGGCTTGTTGAAGATGGGGGAGGTGGTTGAATCCATCATGAAGAGCGATTTGGAGTGAATGCAGATCTTCTGGAAGTTCTGATACTAATTTGACATTCCATCGGATACCAAGCAATTTCCATGCATGAAATGAGTCTTCAGCCCACTGGGAAAAGTTGGTGAGATCATCAATGTATGAGTGATCAAGATGGAACATATCATTGCAGGAGATAATTCAAGAGTCGTCACATGTTAGGAAGAGCTGAGTATCAATGTCTCTTTTGATATATGGTAAGTGGGGTGAGTTGAGGGAATAAGTTGTGGGGTATTGAGTATAGTCTCACAGATCGAAGGGCACTTTGTCATCTTTCCAGGAGTAAGCAGTCCATGATCCTGTACCAATGTGCACCCCAGAATATAGGGATGCACCATCAGAGGCATGTGGGTCACTGAAGGGATGTCTGAAGAATACGAATGCTCTCAAACTATTCATAAATGCTAACCCCCAAGCAATTTGGAGGTATATAATTGGAAGGGTTGATGATTTCAGGTTAACTGCAACACAGCAAGTATTAGTAACTGTAATTAACCATTTGGGGGGCATCCTACCATGATGGAGTGAGGCTGAAAGCCTTGCCAGATCCTGAGTAGAAGGATATGCTGATGGATTGAGACCACATGCTGCCTCCATGACTCTTTGGTCCTTTGTCCATGTGAGTGGAGGAGCTTGATGAGCAAGCGTTGATTCTAGTGGGTCACTCAGAGCCCCTGAAGCATCTTTACCTTCATTGATCTTGTGGTGTTCATGCTCTTTAGAGGTTTGCAAAGGTTTTATGGACTTCTTGGTTGCCATTGAGATGATTTGGTGACATGAGCTTGGGGTTTGCCATCATGGAGCTTTGAATCCAAGTTGCTGGTGCCGATTCTCCAGGATGATAATGGACTACCAGTTTCTACCTCAAACTTCTTGTGTATTTATCATTTCATCATTCCCTTTTATCCTGCAGCAGAAAAAATCCCCAATGTATAATGTCACAAGAGGGTGGCAGTTGCCAAAGGCCCAAAGCAGTCTGAGATTATGTGATCAATTGCATTCCAAGTGGCGAGAGCAGAGAAGGGGAACTAGCAGGTAACTGCTGCTACTGCTGTACTTTGGGAATTAAGCCAACTTCAGAGCACACAAGAAACTCAGAGGAAAGACTATGCCACTCAGCCTTGGGTGCATGTTTTTTGAGTCAAGTTGAGGTGTTTCTGTGACTCCCCAGTCACAATCAAGTCACAGGAGTCAGCAAAGGCACAACAGTTTATACAATTTAGCACTACATATGTAATTACACGGTAAGACCACTGTAAGACTACTGTAACCTGCAACTACTTGGAAATCACAAGCAGTCACAAGAAGTCACAAGAAGTCTTGAGAAGTCACAAGTTGCACTGACTTTGTCTGAAAGTCAAGTCAAGTTGCCTGTGGATCATCCAGATCCTGAGACTTCCATGACTCTGCCTGTGTTTGACTTCTGGATGGTAGATGCAAGACCAAAAGAATTTTGAATTGGAACCATCACTGCCACTTGCTATAGCACTTGCCAGCCTATATTGTAGTTATAGGAGAAATGCAGAATGTCACCCAGCCAGTAGACCAGAATGGGAAGCTGTTATATAACTGAGTGATAAGAACAAATGAACACAGAATGCCCTTATATTTATGTAACCAATTACTATCATATATTGACCATAATTTCAGTCACACATGAGAGCAACTTTGTTCTGACTTCCAGAAACACGTTCTGGCTCAGGTCAGGGGTTTCTAAAAAATAAATTCCCTTGTTGACAAACATTTGGTCAAATTCATGGAAGCATGCCCAGTATTTACAAGTACAGTAGTGTTGCTGTGACTTGCTCAACTGAATTGAGTCAAGTCAAGTCGAGTTGCAGAGTCATCACCAACTACAACAGATGATGGAATTTTTTTACCACAGTATGAAAGAAAGGACAATAAAACAATAGAAGTCATTGGACTCTAAGCAAAAAGTGGTGTGATAGGAACACCACAAGGCTATCTTTTTTTTGCGACTTCGAGTCATGGCATCACTACTTGAAGTACACAACTTGGTCGTGCCTCTGGCTGCAATTGGGTCTTTCACACCTACATCCCGCACTCTGAGGCTATTCAACCTGGATCCTTTGCCACCTAGCCATGACCCCAGATGAGAGATTATCTGACTGACAGACACCGAGGAACAAGCCTCAGACATTGAGTCACATGTTCTCAACTTGAAACGCTCGACTGAACCTCTCATCCATTGATCCTATTCATCAGTTTCACATTAACTTTTGCACCCGCACACCTCCCCATTTGCTCTTTCTGTTAGTCCAAAGAACAATGTACTTGATGTAATGTTATGCATCTTTCACAAAATCATGTGGCCTGCATCCCGCACTCTGAGGCACCAGTCTATTCAACCTGGATCCTTTGGCCCCACCTAGCCATGGCCACAGAGATTATCTAACTCAAGTATATATATATGAATTATGCTCTGAAACCTGAGAAGAATGAACCATGGCAAGCCTGCTGTGTGGGAGAATACAATGGGATGGCCAAGTACTGTGCCATTTTGACCAGTGGTTCATCAAACAAAGAAATCTATTTTTACAAACACCTGATGTGAACCCTGCCTGATGAGGCTCAGAGTGCATTTCACCAGGGGTACTGGGGTCAGCAAAAAGTCATTGTGACAAATGACTGGACCATTGGTTGGAATAGGCAAGGAATGTATTTCCAAAAGCACACATGAATTGGACTCCAAAGTGAGAAGGAAAGAAGGCTACTCTATCTTTGCGTCTCCCTTGATATGAAGTCAGAAATAGCAGAACCACTAATGTCATGAATCCCCTTAATGGCATGTTCCATGGCTTTGAGAGATTGAAGCAATTTGACATTCTCCTGCACAAGCTCCTCATTTCTTTTGATGAAGCATCTCTGATTCTCTTTGGTTTGAAGGCGAGTAGCATCAGCAGTCTCATGAGCAGCCTCCAGCATGGCAATCAGGATGGTGGATGGGAGGTGACTGAGGGATTGTTGTTCATTGGCAGAATGAGACGGGGTACCCCCCACACAAGTCGCTAATGTAAGAAACTCGGCATTAGCAACTCACACATGACTCTGGAAAATGAATCCATCTTACTCATTCATGCAACTCAAGATGGGGTACTGGGTGTAATGGGCTGAGTGACCAGACAATTATTTCCAGACCACACTATGGATCAGGTCAGAATCTCTGTGTAAAGATGAGTCACATGGCATACAGAAGAAATTGCAGTGGGTCAAGGTTCTGAAGTTCAAGCAACCCCAAAATCCACAGCCAGGATTTTGTGAATCGACTCCACTGAATTGATGGACAGCTGTTCAAAGGAGATGAGAAGGGAGTTTGGTGATCTTCGGCCCAGACAGACTCACCAACAAGATCCCCAGGACAGTTGCAAAGGATGTCTCCACTGGGGGAAAGGAAAACAGCTCTGCCTTGAATCTCAGCATGGTCAGGTGTCATGTTGGACATGGGACAAAGTGATTTGCATGCCCTTAAGGCCGAGCAAAAGGTGAGGGTTTGAATGGGATAGGGTACCCAAGGATATCCTAGGATATCCTAGAAGGGCCTAGGATATCCTAGGATAATCCCAGCCTGATCTTGTGACTAGAAATTGAGGATTTGGTTCTAGTGCCTGCCACATATATGAGGAGTGAAGTTTTTCATGTCTGCACTATCCCTCTTCTTACAAGCTTCATCTTTTCTCTGCTGTGCATCATGTGTGCTGCAAGGTGATTCCTCAACTTGTACACCATGAACAGGGCAGGGCAATTTGGGTTCTCAATCACCTACTTACTCTCTCATATTACCAGGGGTACATGTCTAGCACTGGGCCTACTTCTGGTTAACAGTGAGTCTTTCTTGCACCACCATATCTCATGCACATCACAAGGCAAGATTTTCGCTTGGGTGCCATGAGTATGGGTGGATTCTCATAGTTGTTCAGCAGCAACAATCATCCCCAGCACCTTACCAAGCCCCCTGTCATGAATCAAAGGTGAGCTATTATTCCCCTGAGCGAGCCCTCCATATCTCGTGCATGCCACAAGCTGGTCACCTGGCTTGGACACCATGAATATGATGGGGACTCCATGCCCACTCAACACATCCTTATAACCTGTTTGCTTTTGTGACAGATGCTGCGCTTTCCAATCATTCATCAAAGGTGAGGGAATCCCAATCACCAATCCCCCATATCTCATGCATGGCGCAAGGTGGTTGCATGGCTTGTGCACTGTGAATACGGTGGGGATCTTGTGCACGCCCTTTGCAACATGGACTGATAACATGCTCGATTCTGTAATAGGTATTAGGGTTCTCCCTGGTATTGATCTACAGTGAGTGACTGCCAATACATGTCCCTTGATGCCTCACATGTGTCGCAAGGCCATTATCTGGCTTGCATACCATGAGCATGGCAAGGCTCGCAGTTCTTCAGCAGGTACTGACAAGATTCTCACCTATTAGAACAGGGGACATGGTACTAGTGCTTGGTCAGTCATTTATCAGAGGTGAGCCCCCCTAAAGTATTGTATTGGTCTCTACTTAGTGACTGAGAATATCCCAGGATCTCCATAAGAGACAGTGAAGCTGTGACCAGCCAGGGGTTGTCCAGCCATGTAAGGTGAGGTTTTCTGGTTGGTTGCGCCTCCATATCTCATGCATGTCACAAGGCAGTTTGTCTCCTTGGGCACCATGAATCTGCTCTAGCTTTTCTGAATGTCTGGTGAAGCTTACAAGAGGGAAAGTTTCATTGCTTTAGTCAATATTGAGGGTGCAGTTGGCAGCTGTGATCGCTCATAAAGGTAAGTTGCTAATCAATCGTTCAACCTCATACATATCTCATGAAGAGTTCACTTAGGAATATGGTGTTGCTACCTGCCAGTAGTGACAAGGAATTGGTGCTAGAAAGGGTGAGTTTTTGCAGATAGCTTGGTGCCCTTGGAACTCAAGCCTTCGAAGTCCCAGGCCCCTTTGGAAAGTTCTGCTGGGGACAGTTCTTGCCTGTTGGTCATGAGTAACCCACCTCATCCCCAACCTGGCACTCTGTGGGAAATGTGCCAGCAGGGGGATGTGGAGTACCTGAATCTCTGTGTATACTATCTTAGGTGGTGGTTCAAGTCCCTTGGAGTCAGGGTGGACTCGGTGTTTGCTACGGCTTTTGTAGGTAGTGGCCTCTGCATAGGCACCAGAAAGATACTAATTTAGTCCAAGTAGAGAGCAGAGGTGATTGTATCTGTTCAGTTCAATGCAGAGGAGTATGTATGATGACTGTTAGGAGGTTGGGTCAGTCGGGGCATAGGTGGAGGGGTAGGGCCTGGATTTTGCCATATACATGAGGCTGCTCATTGGAGCATGGCGAGTTTGGTACCAGGTAAGCAGCTTTGTTCAAGTGTGTATTGCTTTCTGATAATGACAGCTGTAGAGTGGGCATTAATTGCAACATGTTGCTTGGAGATGAAGATGCCTGGCCCTTGCAGGATGTGGGTGTGCCCCGCTATAGAAGAAGGGTTGGGAGCTCTGATGACTGTCAAACCAAAATCTGGTTCAGCCAGTGTGTAGATGGGAGACTGTATTTCTGTTGTTATTTGTTGGGTTGGTTCACTTCAATGGTTGATCACACTCTGCAAGATGTGTATGGTGTTCAGTGGAGAATAGGATGGGATATGGAC
>MU129426.1:0-15225 GCA_014904985.1 Hydnum rufescens UP504
TTATATCCATCAAGGTGCTGAAATACAAAGGTCACTGAAAACACCCCTTGGGGCCCCAATGATCCAAAGCCTGCTTAGGCCCAAATAGTGCCATGTTTTTGGCCTAACTAGGGCTGATTTTGTGGCTGACCGAGGTGCTCCGCAACCACAACAAGCAACCGCCCGAAAAGGCAACTGCACGACCACGCACCTGCCGCTGCGGGTGTGTGGTCACAAGGTGAGTATTTTTCTAGTAGATACAACAGCGCAAAAAAGAGCAGTGAAAGCTGCTCTTTTTGCGCTGCTTTGGAACATCTTACTAATGTCTCTTTATTTATTTTAGGTTGAGGCCTCATCCAACGCATGATGAGAGCCCAAACAGCCATGGGACGTACGGAAACACGACGCAGCAATGCGACATCCGGCAACGCGACACAGAAACGCGACGCACGACAGCGCAACATGGCAACGTGCCAAACGAAGACGCGACACACGGTAATGCGACACATGGCAACCCGACCTATGGCAACACACCAAACAAGCACGCGACCGTGCCAAATGAGGCCCCCAGGAACCACACACCCACCACGGTGGGTGTGTGGTACTATATAATGTGAGTCCCCCCCCCCAGTAACTACAGGCACGCAAAAAGAGCAGCGAAAGCTGCTCTTTTTGCGTGGTCTTTAACTCTTAACTAATGTATAATCTTATATTCCAGGTCACCACTTCCCACGCGAACGAATACCTACGCAAGAACCCCCATAACCCTGCCCGTCGACACCTGAACGAGGGGACCCATACAAACCACCGCACATGCGAGCTGGAGTACGGCTCCAGTACCCACACCCGCTCCAGCAGGTGTGGGGTACTACAAAGTAAGATTTCTTTTCGTTTTTTTATTCTTGTGGCGCAAAAAGAGCAGCGTAAGCTGCTCTTTTTGTGCTGCTTTGGAATTTTTTTTTTACTGATGTGCATTATTCTAGATTGCGGCCCCTCCAACACAGGACGATAACCCACGAAACGATGAGAGCCCAAACAGCGACGTGCCACATGGCAACACGACGCGGCAACGCAATACACGGCAATACGATACACCAACGCGACACAGCAATGGGCCAATGACGCGACCGCACCAAAGCCACGGCAACACACCAAACGAGGGCACGGAATCACACACCCGCCCCGGTGGGTGTGTGGTTCTATATCAGGTAAGTCCCTGCCCTCCTCAGTACCTACAGCCATGCAAAAAGAGCAGCGAAAGCTGCTCTTTTTGCGTGGTTTTTGATTCTAACTAATTTAAAAACTTTATCTCGCAGGTCTCAATGCCCCTGCAAACGAATACTGACGCAAAACCCCCGTGCCCCCCATATCGACGCCCAAATGACGGACATCCGTAGGAACTGCCGTATGTACATGGGCTCAGTACCCCACACCGCCGCAGCGGGTGTGGGGTACTAGGAGGTATGTTTTATTTTTATAAATTTCTTCTTGTGGCGCAAAAAGAGCAGCATAAGCTGCTCTTTTTGCGCTGCATTAATATTCCACTAATGTTTCCTTAATTATTTCTTTAGATCCTAGGCCAGAACCTGGGCGAACTCCCGAATACAAATCCGCCGAATGACATCGCTGACAATAACCACGAACGAGCATGCGAATGAAAACCGGCCCCCTTGAGGGAGCGCCCAAATGGAGCCAGCCCCCAATCGGGGTGTGTGAACCCCACCCGCTGCAGCGGGTGTGGTGGGTATATGCAGGTGCGTGACCCACATCAACCATCCCCCCCTGTGGTGGCAGACCCCGGGGGGGATAATATGTATATAATAATAGTAGTAATAATAATAATAATAATAAATAGTAAACAAATAATAATAAATAAGTATATAATCTAGCACAGCCATGGATTGGCCGACAGATGGCCCAAAAACTGAATTGGAATAGCCTGATTTCAGCTGTAAGGTTTGGGGGACCTATTAGGTACCATTTTCTGCCCCAAAAGTGGTACCTAAATTAGGTCCCCTATGTGACTGACCAGCCTGGAGGTAAGTGATGAAACTTTTTCTGTTTTCTGTGAGTTGCGTTGATTTTTTGTAAAGCGGCAGGTGCATCTGCAAGGTCAGATGCCTGAGGTGTCGCTTCTTGTGCTGGAGATGGGTTTGGCCCTTGCGGCTTGGCATCTGCATGTCGAGTGGATCGAGAACGATGTGGGCGTTCGTCGTGCCCAGGAAGAGGTGGCGGTGCGCACTTTAGAGGAGGCGCGGCGTGAGGCCAAGGATGCTGCTCGGTGCGCAGCTGTGGCGGAGGTGCCGAGGGGTGCGTCGAAAGATGCGCCTATCGTGTTGGGCGAGGATGAGGGATCATCGATGGTGAGTGCGATTTTTGGAGTCGCGATGTCACTGACTTGGTGTTTTTTTTTAGTGCGATTGGTGCTCCTCTGTGCACGCTCGATGGGTGGCCGGTGGTAAGAAGGGGGAGGAACCTTTGTGCGTGTCCGGTCCTCGTTTTCGCTGCCAGGTGTGCGCGAAGTGGAACAAGAAGTGTTCCCTGGTGCCAGTGGGTCATCGGCACTTGAAGCGGGTTGCTGAGGGTGGCGAGGAGCCTTCGCGGGCTTCCAGGCAACGACGTGTTGCGTCGCCTGAGTCGAAGGGTTCGCCTTCTCCTGCAGAGGGGGTTGAGGAGGAAGTGCCTGGGGGGGGCGCCTGGGGCTGTGCCTGAGCTCTCCGCAGGTGACTTGCTTCTGCGGGTCGAGAGTCTCTTGAAGCGCACCGAGGAGACGTGGGCCAACGACCCGCCGCCCGAGTTGGCGCAATGCACGGTGCTCACGCGATGGGCTGCTGCAGAGGCGTCCGCGGCCGTGGAGCTGGAGGAGGTGAGGGTGCGGGAGTTGGAGCGGGGGTTGGCTGTCGTGAAGTCGTGGGCAAGTGTCGCGCACGGTGTGCAACAGCGATGGGGGGATGTCGCGGCTTATGCCGAGGCGGGGTGGGAGATCGTGAGGGAGCAGCGTGAGTTGGGGAATGATGAGTAAAAAATTAAAATTTTCATTTGTTTTCTGACTGTCTGAGGGGAGTAAACTGGAGTTTTAACAGTTAAGAAGAAAAGGAAAAGGAAAAGGAAAAGGAAAAGGGCGCGGAAAGGACGAGAGTAAGAAATAAGAGGAGGAAGTCAAGAACGTCGGGGCGATCGAGACGTGTGGGAGAGATATGGTGAGAGGAAGAGAGATAGAGAGATGTGGGGAGAGGAAGAGAGATATGGTCGCAAAAGCATGGTGTTGCGATTGTTGCGATTTATACTGCCAGGTCAAGTACTTCTCGTCCTGGTTTTTCGGGGTGTGCGCGATGGAAGTCCATTACTGCTTCGTGAGCATTGGCGAGTTCTGCTGCTGGGAGCCAGCTGAACTCGTTGTTGGTGTGCTCATAGCTGGACCATCGTACGTGATAGATTAAGCTGTTACTGCGACGGCGGTGATCGGTCTTGCTGTCGACGATTTCTGCGATTTCGTATTCGAGTTCGCCATCAATTTTGACAGGTGGGGGAGGTGGTTGGGTGCGATTGGGGAAGGGATCGGGTGAGCGGGTTCAAGTAGTCGCACATGGAAGACGTTGTGGATTTGGTTCATGGCGCGAGGGAGGCCAAGGCGATATGCGTGTGTTGAAACTTTCTCGGTGACTGGGAAGGGGCTGAGTTTCTTGTGGTCCAGTTTCTTCGATGGTCGCTTTGTTTTAATGTTGCATGTGTCAAGCCATACTTGATCGCTGATGTTGAGGGTGGGGAAAGGAGGTCGCGATCCAGCTACTTGCTGTTCGTTTTGTTGTCATGTGATCGTGAGTTGGTCGCAAATGTACTTGTGTATGTCGCGAAGGTTGAGCACGGCTTGGTTGGCCTCGGTTGAAGGCACTGCTTCGATATTGATCTCGAGGTTGGGGTGAAAGCCTTTGTTCGCGAAGAAGGGTGTTACGTTCGTCACGGAGTGCTCTGCATTGTTGTATGCGAACTCTGCGAGGGGGAGAAGCAGTGCCCAGTCGTCTTGCAGGTAGTCGATGTAAATTTGTAAGTACTGCTCGAGGATTTGGTTCAGGCGCTCGGTTTGGCCATCGGTCTCGGGGTGATACACGGTCGAGAGGTTGAGTTTGATGCCGAGTCTCTTCGCGAGCAATTTCCAGAAGTTGGAAATGAAAAGTGAGCCTTGATCTGAGACAATGTCGGCGGGTGTACCGTGTTTGGATATGACCCAATTGATGACTAGGTCAGCGAGTCCTTCTGCAGGAAGTGTCGCTACCGTGGGGATGAAGAGACCCATCTTCGTGAATCGGTCGACGATAACGAGGATGGAGTCGAATGAGGAGGAGGGTGGGAGTCCGGTGATGAAGTCCATCGCGATCGAGTTCCAGGGTCGATCAGCAATGGAGAGGAATTTGAGGGGGCCGTATGCAGCGTGGTGCGAGGATTTCGCGTGGGCGCATATGACGCAAGATCGTACATATGCCTTGACCGTTTTCATTAGTCCTGGCCAGTAGTATTTTCGTGTAATAAGGCGGATGGTTTTGTGAATGCCTGGGTGGCCCACAAGGAGGTGGTCATGCGAAGCGTGAAGGATGTCGAGGCAGAGGTCGCGATAGTCGGGGACGTAGACACGTCCTTTGTGTAGTAGCAATGTCACGTCCTCTGAGAGCGAGAAGAAGGTGAGGGCGGCTGTTGAGTCACCTTTGGTGGTCTCGATGCGTTCACGCACTTGCATTGCGATGGTGTCGTCGCGAGTGCCTTCATGAATCAGTGCGAGAGTCATCTCGGAGTCGAGAGGGTGGTCATCGAGGGTCACTCTTAAGTATGCGCTAAGAGCTGTGTCTGAGTCGAGAGGTTTGGTGTCGCGAATGATCGTTTGAAGGTTTTGCGGGTTCGCAGTTGCATATACCTCATTTCGTTCAGGTGGATAAACGTCAGGGTGTCTTGTGAGGGCGTCTGGTTTTCCTCCCAGTCATCCTGGTCGATAGATGATGATGTAGTCGAAGGAGGAGAGGTATTCTGACCATCGCGCCTGTTGACAAGTGAGGAGTTTCGTGGAGGTGAAGTACTCCAAGTTTTTGTGATCCGTGATGACGGAAACTGTGTGCGCGGCTCCTTCGAGATACACTCGCCAGGCGCCAAAGGCGTTGAAGATTGCGAGGAGTTCCTTGTCGTGGATGTCGTAGTTTAGTTCTGCACTTTGCATTGATCGCGAGCGGAACGCGACGGGTCGAACTTCATTGTTCTTGTCAATTTGTGACAAGATCGCGGCAATAGCATAGTCAGACGCGTCAGTTTCTACAATGATGCGTAATTCGGGGTTGAAGTGGCAGAGGATGGGGGCTGATACGAAGGCATTTTTGATGCTTTCGAACGCTCGTTGGGTCTCGTCATTCCATGCGAAGGTTTCTTTCGTGGAGTCATTGTAGTACACGGTGAATGTGTTCGCGGTGTTCTTCTCGTGAATTGGAGAAAATGAGGATGTCATCGAGATATACGATGACGAACAGATCCACCATATCCTGGAATGAGTCGTTCATGAAATACTGGAACTGCGCTGGGGAGTTGGCTGCTCCCATTGGCATTACGAGCCACTCATAGGCACCGTACCGTGTACGAAATGATGTGAGCCACTCGTGTCCTTTGGCAACTCTGATGTTGTAGTAGCCATCGTGAAGATCGATTTTCGTATAGATTGTAGCACTGCGAAGGCAATCGAGGAGGTCGTTGATGAGGGGGATGGGGTAGCGACTCTTTTTCGTGATGCGATTGAGTGCTCGATAATCAATGCAAAGGCGAAGCCTGCCACCTTTCTTTTTCGTGAAGAGGATTGGCATGCCTGCGGGGGAGGTCGAAGGGCGTATGAATCCTTTTGCAAGGAATTCATCAATGAACTCGCATAGTGCTGCGAGTTCGCTTTCTGACATTGGGTATATGGGGCCTCGCGGTACTTCACGTCCTTCTTCGATCTCGAATCGAAGGTCGTACTTGTGATGCAGCGGTAGATAGCTGGCCGCTGTACCAGTGAAGACGTCGTGGAATTCGTGGTATTCCAGGGGGAGTCGTTGTGCGAGGTCTTGGCGTTCTTCGATGGGGATTGATTCGGGTAATGCAGAGGTGGGGGGAGTGTCGCGAACCACTGATGCTGTTCGTGCGTGGGTTGGATTGGTGACGACGCATGCGTAGAGTGTCGTGCCATCGTCACTGGCTGCTTGAATGAAGTCTTCGGCTTCGTAGACTTCAATTGTGATGCTGTGAGCTGGAGGGCTCGTGGTTGTCGGTTCCGGGGTCACGGCGGTCATTGTGATGACGTTGATGCTTAATGGCGTCGTTACAAGTTTCAAGTGGTGCGCCATGTGCTCGATCCGCATTTCGGCCCATGAGATTTGTGGATTGACTTGTCACAACCAGGGGAGTCCCAGTATGACGGGAGTTGAGGAGTGGAGTTGCGATTCAATGAACTTGATTTTTTGTTGCGACGAGTTCGCGAAAGTGACTGGGAGTGTAACTATACACTCGAGGTTGTTCACAATCGATCCGTCGAATAATCGCAAGGGGTGTGGTGTCGCCAAACGATGATGGTGTGGCGCGGCGCGTGAGTTCTGTACTCGTGACGCGTCAATGAAGTTTTCGGAGGCGCCGCAGTCGATGAGTGCCGAGATGGGGCTGTCTGAGAGGAGGGGGATTGAGACCATCGTGATGAATGACGATGGGGAGAGGGAAGAGATGGTGGCTCTTAAATGAGCGGTTCCATCGGGGGGGGATGATGATGAGATCTCAGTGATGCGAGGTTCCTCTGTTGTGCTGGGACCTCCTGAGAAGGTGAACGTAGCACAAGCTACTGGGGCGCGCGACGTTGCTGTTGCGGTTGTGCTGCTGGTACTGGTGGACATCACGGCCGGTGTCGTTGTGGTTCGCGGTACGTTGCGATGAACGGGGCAACTATCTACTGCATGGTCGCTATTCCCACAGTATGCGCAGAGCTTTTCGCATCTTCGTCGCTCCTTTTCCTCTTCGGTGAGCGTGCCGTTAGACTTGTGAACTTTTGGGTCGCGTGGGGGGTTTGTTGAGGATGAAGGGGGTGTCGACGATAAGGGGTTCGCGGTGCGGGGTTGTGTGCTGCGATCTGAGGTCCTTGTGGCTTTAAGTTCCTCTTGGTGTTCCCAATACCGGCCATCAAATCTTAGCGCGGCTTGGTACATGCCTTGGAGTTTCACGGGCTTGCCGTCTCGTGAGATGTCATCTTGTAGACGGTTTGGTAAGCCTTGGTAGAACTGCAAGCGGAGTGCGTCATCATTCCATCTGGTGAGGCTCGCTACTTCCTTGAACTGGTTGATGTAGCGGAGGACGCGGTGGTTGTCGTTCATCTTGAGGGCGTGTAGTTTTCGCTCTTGAGTCGTGACCTCATCTGGGTCTCCGAAGTAGGTGTGGAGCTCTTCCTCGAAGAGCATCCAGCTGGAGAGTGTGGGGGATTCCTCTGTCTCCATGATGAGGCGTTGGAACCATTGCCTTGCTGTATCTGTGAGATACGATCCGGCCCAGATGATGTGCGCGCTCTCTAGCGTGAATTGCGATGGTTGCGATCGGAACGCCATTTTGCAGTGTGCAAGGAATCCGTATAGTTTAGAGGGGTCATGCCCCGAGAACATCTCCGGCTCTTTGATTTTGGGTTTGCGAAGTGCGTGTCCCGATGGCACGGAGGGTTGGGCGATTGTCGCTGTTTCGCAGTATCGTGGAGTGGTGGGGAGGTGTTCGAGTTTGGTTCCTCCATGGTCCACGCCTGGAGTTGGGGCCCTGAATGCAGAGCCCAGGCGTGGGGGGGGTGGAGTGCGCATCCTCGAACATCGCACGTCGCGGAGTTGGTTGTGCGATGTTGCTAGGTGGTGCGTACGTGACTGAATTGCCTCACAGTGTGTCGTCGAGGTTTTGAGGTGAAAACTCATTGTTTTCCTCGGGGTAGGTTTGGGGCTCGAAGTGGGGGCTTCGAGTGAGGGTGCGAGGTGCGAATTGCGAGTTGTGCACTGCGGGCGAGACTACTTGTCTCAGTCGCGTATTCGCATCGAGGATGGGCGACCGCAAATTGTGGTGCACGACTTCATTGCGCAGCTCTCGGTTTTCGTTTGCGAGTTCTTCGAGGCGAGCGTTCATCTGGGCGTTGGTGCGTGCCATTTCCACTTGTATCTGCGTGCTGCGTGCTAGGTCTGCCTGCATTTGTTGCAGCATGCACAGGAGCATTGTCTCGGTGCTCGAAGTTGACGTGGCGCTGGGAGGGTTTCCCATGTGCGGACCTTGCGTCGAGTTGGGTGGTGTTTGTATCGTGGGATACATTGTCCGAGGGGTGATTGGCGCCTCGAGGACGATTGGAGAGGAGAGGGCAGAAGTGGATTCGATGGTGGCTGTGTCGTCGCGATAGTCGTCGGCGACTGGTTGTGGGTTTCGTCGAGTGGAGGGCATATTGAGTCTTTCAAGGAAGTCGGTTATTTAGATCGAGAATACTGTTAAGGGTTGTACTCGAGGCGAAAGATACGATGACATAATCGAGACGAATACAAGGAAATGCCCTTAAGGCGATTGATGAGGGAGTTCGTGAAGTGGGGATTACGTAAGTCACGAAAGACGAGTACGTACAAGGAAGACTGGCTTCTTGAGACTTAATAGGCGAAGGTTTTTAAGATGAGAGTCGCGAGCGATAACTGAGGTCGTGAGAGTGGAATTCAATCGGTTGACAATATATTCTCGATCTTCTAAAGAGCGAGTGTACATCAAGTAACTACTTATACTATTAGAGATCAAAAGGGTTTTATGGATAAAGGGGTGTTGAATAAAGGAAGGATGTATATAATAGGAATTGCTGAAAGAGGAAGGCACAATGGCAGCAAGGGTGAAGGTCACGTGATGGTGTGATTGGCTTGGTTATTCGTACGTAAGCGAGGTTACGAGTACGACTCGTAACAACCTGAACTGGAGTCAACAACACTGAGCATGAACACCAGTGATGGGTCTTATGACCCCACCTCTTCCACATGTTTCGAATGACATTGATGATGCAGATTGTGCATCTTTTGACCCCCTGTAATAGGAAAAACTGAAGAGCAAGACCTCATGGTTACATCCAGTACACCACACCCCAGCATTGCTGGGGTGTGGTGATAAGGTAAATCTATTCTTTCAAGTAGGTCATTGTGTGCAAAAGGGGCAGCATGAAGCTGCCCCTTTAGTGCTGCTTTAATCCTTACTGTGTTATTATAGGATCTATTGTGCTATTGCACCTGTCCCCTCCTCCCTCCTGTGGTCTAAGTGGCAATGATGAAGACGATATTTTGGTTGTCATGAATTTTGAATACTGTGAATGGCCAAAGCCCCAACAACCAATGTACCAGCACAAGATTGTGGATAACAGGTGAATGAGTGATCCCATGAACACAATGGTGTGTGTGTGTGGGTTCCTAGGTGCTTTTTAGAACCCTGCACTATTGGATAGTGTGCCCAGTGCCTGTAGGCACCAGGCATGCATGATTTTTTTTTGCAAATTTGTTTTAGATTTTCTTTTTCTTAACTATCTATCTGTACTATGGTTTAGAGGTGAATGTAGCTTACATACTTCCAGCAATTGGCAGCCAAAAAATGCCCTGCAGCAGGCTGGAGTGCCCAATGAAGAGGCAGTCCAATTCAACACATGATTTCCAAATAAGGAAACCCCCACTTTTGAATGGGAAACCCCTGGCCAGAGTGAATGGACAGCCCCAGTGGGCTGATTTCTGGTGTATGGCCATTATTTGGGGCTGTCCACTGTCCTGCACAGTGACCCTGCTGCTGGAGGGAGCAGGGACCAATGGATGGTGGTGAGTTTTTTGGATATACAGTGCCAGACAAGCAAAGTCTGAGAACTTCAATAGAGCCTGTTCTGCTGGGTTCCAGACTTCAAAAAGTAGATTTTTGGAATCTCTGGACTCCAAGGATTCCAAAAATGCCTGAGTTGTGATCATGTGACCATTTTTGGGGTTGGCCAAATTTTTAGGGTGATTCACTGGAACTTTCTTATGCTGGAATAAGGCATCTGGAGGCTTGAGACATTTATATACATATGATTAGTATGGAGAACAGCATGGGTAGTTAATTCATGAGAGTTTCAATAGAAAACATTGCCCACTGTGAAACTCTTCAGTCTGATTTTTGCTTCTTTACTGCCCACTCCATGGCCCTCCCAGTAAGACCAATTCAATAGGCAGACATAAACCACTATGGTCAATTAATAAAGCACCAGATAGTGTCTAGAGGGGCATCTAAGTGACTCTGTGCCACTGCCTTTGCATCAGCAAATGATGTCTTAAATATCTCACAGTAGTGGTATTTAGCATAACCCCAATACTGAATAAAGAAAGATTCAACCCCTTGCCAGGAGAAGGGTTCAATTCACAGTGGAATTTCAGCAAGAACATGCAGAAATGCCCTGCCTTGCAATAAGATCCTCCAGCATTGATATTTGATTCACAAAATCCCCCTGCTTGCTGAGCCTGTGGTGCACCAGTTTTCCACAGGAGTGAACAACTCAGAACTTTCTGAAGAGGCATCAATCCTGAAACAAATCATGAATTTCTGGGCTTCCTGCTATCAGAGATGCTCTAAAAGTCACAAAAATGTGTTCTGCTTGTTAATGTTAAGGGTTGTTTGTGGCTCAGGGAGGTGATTATGTAATCAGGCTGAGGATGAACAGGAGTCCCTTAATATGATTGATGAGGAGGCTTGTGAAGTGAGGATTATGTAATGTTGTGGAAGATGAGAATGTGGAGGAATGAAGTGGCAGAACTGAATTCTCAGGGAGACATGAGACAAAAGGAGGATTGGTGAGAAGAGACAATCACAGATACATATATTCTTGATCTTCTAAGGAGCTAGAGTATGAACAGTAGCTACTTATATACTAAGATCAAGGGAGGATTGGTAAGGGGATTATTAAGGATGGTGGAGGTGGATGTGTGGCACTTACGTAGCAAGGCCATGAGGTCATGTGATGTGCTTATGTATGAGGTTATGAGTATGACTCATAACAGTTAATACCTACATTTTGACACCCTTTACAGCCTTGGGTCCTTATTTATGGGGTTTGGCCAAATTTTGGGGCTCTATTAATATAAAATTTACAATTTATCTAAAGTGGCTGGTATACAGTGGTAGCTGCCACTGTTCTAAGCATATTCCAATGATTTCTGAGAGGTGTCATTGGGAATTGAGGACCCCAACAATCTTATCAGACTTTGCTTGTCCAGCACTGTAGTGGGAGCAAATTATTTATTTGAATGAGCAATGACCAGCACAGGGTGACTTGATCTCAACCTTCTGCAACTTGAGTGTGTTCAGCCAGCAGTTCTTTCACAGCCCTCACTCTTGCATAGCTACACTTAAATAAAGTGCTTAGCTTGGCAAACAGTACTGGTTCAATGCAGTGAACTATTCCAGATAAAGCTGTTATAGTTGTCCACCTACCCACCCCACTTGGATGTGCCTGTAATGAAGTGCCTCCTGGATTCAGGAGGGCACTCATTGTTGTACTTGGACAAAGTGGAGTTGACAGGTGCTGAAGAATTGGTGTGGAGCCACTTAGATTCACACAACAAGAGGAAAGCTAGAGTGTTTGATCAGAGCTCAAGCAAATGCTTGAGGGAGCTTTGGTACATCCTGAGAAAGTATACTAAGCAATATGCTGACTAAGCAATGAGCACTAGAGCTCACACTTCCCACTTCCAACAACAGGTTGGGAGCAGGAATGAGGGGAAGGGGAGAAGAGGTAATCACACTGCCCTCAGCACTGGCTTTGGACAGAGGAGCTGGACACAGAGCTAAGCACTGGCTTTGCTCTGAGTCCAGGGGAAAAGAGTGTGAGGGAGTGGGGGTCATGGTGAAAGACATAAGGGCCTGTTTGGATGTCTGAGAAATGTTTCTAGTGAAACACATTTTTCAATATAAAAATGGTGAAACATTTCTGGGCTGTTTCTAGAGGCCATTTTGTGAAACAAATTGTGTTCAGATGCCCATTTCTACTTGTTTCTGATGCATTCATTACTGGAGGCTGTAAAAATTCTCACATACTGGCAATATCCAATTATGCTCTAGTATGCCACCTAAAACTAGGGCCAGTCAACCAAGCAATAAGGGCAAGACATTATCTGCTCCAGACTCCCTGGATCCACCACTGAGATCCCACAGATGAAGTGGGAATGAATCCAAACCCACAGCTAAGGGAGATTCTTCAAAGGCCAAATGGACTGATTCTGATAGGGCAGAAATGCTCCAAATTTTACTCTCAGAGCAGGTGGAAGGGAATCAGTCTGAGACTGGCTGGAAATCTGGTGTCTATGCTCATGTTGCAGTGGCTCTCAATAAGATTCTGTCCAAGGGTGGTTCAAAGAATACAGAACCTGTTAGGAATCAATATTCAAAGGTATATTTGGTATAAAATTTAGTAAGAAGTATCACTGATTGTGGCTATTTGTGAAGATGAAAGGAATACAGTATATTATGTCTCCTTCAGCAGTATTGTTGTTTTTTGGATCCTCAGCAAGCAAAAATGCAAATTTTTGAATTCTCTTTTGTGTGTTGCATGAACAAGTGTATTGTACATGCTTCTCCTGAGTTTAAGATCAAGCAGACCAGAATTGAGCATGTTGTTAGGTTGATGACAAACAGGTGTTGAAAGTGACAAAATATGCCTCCTTCAGTGTGGAACACTGCCACTGAACAGAGTGTTCTGATTGGTCAATCACTGTCTGATCATTCATCCCCTTCCATGTGCTCCTCCTCACTGTGTCCATGTCCATCATCATCTTTGTCCCCACAGTCACCTTGTTCCTGCATCTCAATCTGCCCACTGTAAAATTGCTCACTGGCCTCAATTCCTCTGCCCTCACTGATGTCTAATATGGGCTTTCTCACCTTTGGTTGCTTTGGCTTTGCTGGGCAATGGCCTCCCTGCCTTTAACCCACCCATCCTTCATGACTTGCCATGCTGCACAGTCAATTGCCCACTGGGCAAGATCTTCAGCCTGGAGCTTCTTCGCCACCACAGTTGCTGCCTTCTTTTTTGTGAGTCACTCAACATTTGTGGCCACCTTAGCCCTCACCATTACCCTATCTTCCTTTTCCTTGTGCTTCTCTAATTCATGCTCTACCAGGGCTGCCTGGAATGATGCTTGGCTAAGGACATGACCTTTACCATTGGACGAGAGCTGAACCTGAGCAGAGCTCAGAGTTTCACCTTTTTCATCTCCTGTGTGTGAAGTGTTGCTGTGACTTTCTTGATCTCAATGTTTTGCAACACAAGTTGTGTGTTATTAGTCTCAATGACCCCCTGCTGGTTGGCATTCCAGATGCATGTGAGATCTAGTTCTGTTTGCAGTCATGTGTTTTCCTCTTCATAGGATGCCTTTGAATGATTTTCAGGCTTGGAATCAATGGCCAGTGCCCAATTAGGAGCTCGGAGTGGGCAAACAGACTTGAGAATGAGAGGCACAGGTTTTGATGATGAGTGCGCTGGGGACAATGAAAGTAAGTGGTGATATGAAGTAGAATTGAGTGCTTCTTGAATAGCATCACGCACATGATCCTTTGCAGTTTTTTCGGCAAGCACTCCAGCGGCCTGGTCACCTGGGTTGTGTTCTGATAATTGCTGCAAGGAAGGTGTGTCTTCTGTGATGTCTACATTGGTGCTGGACTGATTTTGGGCTGGGTAAAGAAGCTGCAAAATCCATTTGACTGGACTTGGCTGTTCTACAGGAAACTCCCCAAGTGTGGAGGTGGGTACAGATGGGGCCATCATGGCAGGGGTGACAATGGTAGGGTCAAATGGTATTATACCAGTTTTCTTCCAGGTGCTGAGGATATTGGCCTCGGTAAATGTGGCAGAGTGTGTGCCAGCATAGACAAGGAAGAAATTGGCCTTGCCAATGGGCTCTGTGTTATTCTTTTCCCACTTGAGGCAGTGCTGACCAAAAGAAATCTTGAGTGCCCCAAATATTGCCACATCAAGACCTTGAAACACATGTGTCCCATGGGGTGGATAACAAGCAAGTACAATTGCATTATTGAGGGCAAAATCGATGAATTCGAGGCTGAGGTGTGAGATATGACCATCCAAAAACAGCACGTGAGGTTGCCCATTTGCTTTCTCACACGTCTCTTCCTGGAATAACCCCTGAATCCAACTAAGCCCCAATTCATTGTCTGTCCAGCCTTTAGGTGAGATTGCAATCCTTTTTGGAGAAGGGATCTGTTCTGTGAATTGTCACAGAAAATCGTCTCTGCTTACTTTGCTCCTAGTGGGTTTGTCTCCTTCTCTGCCACACCCCAAGACTTCAGGAAATTCTGCCCCTTGTAGATGACAGTAGGTGTGAGGTAGCTACCATCACCACATATTGTGCACACCACAGTAATGCTCTCATGTGTCCCAGTGTGTCTCTCCTTCTGCTGCTTTTTGCCACTGGGTCCAAGGACCTTATGACAGATCCCCAGTGAAGGATAAAACCTGTCTCATTGAATCCATATGTGTTTTTGGGCAGGATTGGCACACCATTGCTGAATCTGCCATCAAGGACATCCTTCATGAGCCCAAACCATTCTTTTGTTGTAGTTGGATTGACAGCATGGGCATGACACTGATCAAGGGAGGATGACCAGTAGGTGGAGACACAAGCCCCATGCTTAGCAATGAAGGTATGTGTCCACTGCTTGCCAATTGTGAAGTTGGGGTTAGCACACTTCATGTGAAGAATGGCCTGTGCTTTTTCCCTCAGCATGTGGTGTGTGAAGGGGAAGCCTTGTGAAGCCTGTTCTATCACCCAGTCAATGAGCATATTACTCTCTGCAATAGAGAGGTGGCCCTTAGTAGCATTGAACTTGCTGAGGGGGCACTTCCCATGCTTGTGATCACTGAGTGTAGTGTGAGAGACATTGTGCTTAGCTGCAGCTTTGGTGATAGAAAGTCCAGTTTGTAAATGATCCAGGAGGGCTGCCCCATAAGCTGTATCTTTCTTTTTTGTGGCTTCTTGTTGCTTTCTCACCAGGTTCTTAGCATGCACCATGGCCCACTTGTCTGTTGGGTATGTAAGTGCATGAGGATAAAGATGGTAAGATCAAAAATGGAAGGTAAACTATGATTCAAATTGGTTTTGGTATGCAATCAACATTATATCCTACAGACATATTTGACTCCTCTCCTGCTTAAGCAACACACCACCCATGATCAGCTGTATTTCC
>MU129428.1:0-15101 GCA_014904985.1 Hydnum rufescens UP504
AGAAGTAGGCCTACTTAGATTCAAAGGGCAATGGACAAAGAACGGTTTGAAAGAGCGGTGTTAAGCCTATATATGGCTTTATATCCATCAAGGTGCTGAAATACAAAGGTCACTGAAAACACCCCTTGGGGCCCCAATGATCCAAAGCCTGCTTAGGCCCAAATAGTGCCATGTTTTTGGCCTAACTAGGGCTGATTTTGTGGCTGACCGAGGTGTTACTATCTACGACGAACTACGATTCCGTAATCGTGGGCACGAGAGAGAGACTCCCACCGAATGGCTGACCCGAAAGGTGAGGGCTTGCCGGGTCCTGCATCCACCCCCCGAAATCCCGGATCCTGCATTTGACTCCCTAGAGGTGGGTACCCTCATGGAACATGCTCCACCTTCTTGGCAGGCCTATGTGGACGTGGATCTTTGCCACAACACAGACACCCTATTTACCAGGGTCAAGGACCAAGAAGATGCCCTTCTCGCCATATTGAACCTTTCCAACATATGGCAAACCGAAGACATAGCCAACGAGGTAATATGTCATGTATGGGAAGATCTCAGACAAAGTCGATTCCATACTCCCACGATGTTGGCCAGTACTAGTACCATGGGACCCACCTATGAGTACAACCTTAGTGACGTGAGGTCTAGAAGGAAACCTATTCGGCCGTGTCGACACTGTGGAAGCGAGCTACATTATGATTACGACTGTGGCTCCTACAAAAAGGATCCCAAACGTGCCAAGCCGTCCACAAGTACCAGGCGCAATGTTGCTTATTGCAAGGCTTACATCGCTATGTCCTCGGGATCAGAAGAAGTTTATCAAGCTGCTATGATGGCTGCCCACGAAGCTCTCAGCAGTGGGGAAGAGGACAAGGAAACTGACATTTTATTTGTTGTACCCGATGAATCGCCCCTAGAGGGAGCTGCCTGTTACACTGCTTCGAGTAAGAACGGGCCTGTCCCTGAGTTAAGTGCTAAAAAGGATGAGGTCCTTCCTGGAGACGTATACGCCCGGAGCCCACAGTGAAAAGGCCTCCAGGTTTGGCTAGTCTGGGCATGGACACCTTTAAATTGGAATGCTGTGTCAATGATGTGAATGGGCCCATACTTGAGGTGGTTGCCAATTCTGGAGCCACAGCCACCTTGGTGTCCGCCAAGTGCCTGGGAGCCCTGAAGGGTCAATCCCCCCCCCAATTAAACAGGGGTTAAAACTGAGACTACTACACATTACGGGAGAAGCCAAATGCCTGGGTTATGTCACACTCAATCTATACTTTCGTAGCCAATTGGGGCATGTGTTATTACGAGGTGTTGAAGCCTACATAGTGGAAGGAATGAATGCCAACCTCCTAATCGGGGAAGACATGCACTGGGCTTGGCAACTGCATACCATGAGACCCGAACGGGAAGCCTACTGGCAAGTAGGAGATAGCGAACACCAAATACCCGCCAGTCATACCCAAAAGGACCAAGAGGCCTTCATTGCCTCCTGGTGAACTGAAGATGAATCATCCATAAAGACTGATTCGGAAAGGAATCCTAATGTTATTCCCCTAAAAAGGAACGAGCGGGCCAAGGACGGGTTGTGGCCCTAGAAGACACTCTCATCCCAGGAGGACACGTGGCTCGAGTACGAATTAAGGGAAACTATGATCAAAACGATGGTCCACGATTAATCGAAAAGAGGATAATATGGAGAGGTAGCCATAGTTTCCTAGCCACAGTCAACTGCATAGTAGACATGGCGGAGGAACTATCCCTACCAGTCGCCAACCCCTCCTCTTCACCCAAACTGCTTCGTAAGGGCGAAGTATTAGGACAGATGTTAAATCCTGCCATATGCCTCAGTAAGGAAGCCGATTTGAGCCTGGAAGATAGGGACCGGTTTGAACGAAAAGCCCTGTTCGTTCATACGCTCATAGACAGGTCCCTCAGCAAAAAGGATCTAAACTGGGGAGAACCAGACGACCATGACAAGGTTCGGGTTAACGCCCTAAAAATGGGAGCCCCAGAGTTTACAGGGGGAGGCCCGAAAACTGCAGAGTCCGGCAACACAGATGAACTAAAGTCCCAGGACCTGGAATCCTTAATCGACGTGGACCCGTCGTTGATGGCCGACCAACGCACTCGACTATATAAGGTATTACGAAAACACGAAATGGCTTTTGGGTTTGACATACGATTAGGGAAACACCCTACCAAGGTACACATTGAATTAATGCCCGGTACTAAGCCTATCTTGGCCGCTCTGTACATCGCCTCACCAGCCAAAAGGGACCTCATCGACAAACAGTTGGATCTGTGGTTAAAACAGGGGGTGATCGAACCATCGAACAGCCCCTGGGGAGCCCCCGTGTTAATCGTGCACAAAAATGGCAAGGACTGACTTTGCGTCGATTGGAGAAAACTGAATGCAGCCACTGTGCCTGACCAATTTCCTATACCACGACAAAGTGACATCCTCCAAGCCCTTTCAGGGGCGCAATATTTGTCCTCTTTTGATGCCCTAGCCGGATTCACTCAACTGGAATTCGACGATATCTCCCAACCATACACTGCCATGAGGATGCACCATGGGCTACACCAGTTCACTAGAATGCCTTTCGGATGGAGAAACGGACCTCCTATATTCCAACGAGTAATGCAAGAAATCCTAGCCCCTTACTTGTGGATATTCACACTAGTGTACATTGATGACATTGTGGTTTACTCTGGGACTTTCGATGAACACCTCGACCACATCAGTACAGTTCTTGAAGCCATCAGGAAATCCGGTATTATGTTGGCACTGCACAAGTGTCATGTAGGGTATCGCAGTATACAGCTTCTAGGACAAAAGGTGTCACGATTAGGACTGTCCACCAACGCAGAGAAAATACAAGCGGTTACCACTCTAGCTACTCCTCGTCATTGCAAGGACCTAGAAACCTTCCTAGGGATGGCTGTCTACTTCGCCGCGTACATACCCTGTTTCTCCGGAATCGCCGTGCCTTTATTCGTACTACTCTGGAAGGCCTCACCCTGGAGCTGGCAAGCCGAGCATGAGGAGGCCTATAGAATGATGAAGCTAGTGTTGACATTGGCACCCGTTCGGGGTCACCCCATCCGGGGCCAGAGTTACCGACTATACACCAACACTTCTGATGTGGCCCTCACCGGAGCCTTGCAACAGATCCAGCCCATACTAATACGGGACCTACGAGACACCAAAACCTACGAGCGTCTCCGTAAAGCATATGATGAGGGGAGCCCAGTACCTGAATTGACCGTCAAACTCTCTGAGATCCACGATGATCGTCCAGTACCAGGTTTGTGGGCAAGTTCATTTGAGGATACTACCATCCATGTAGAAAGGGTCATTGCCTACTGGAGCCGCACTTGTAAACCCGCCGAAACCCGGTACTCCGCTACGGAATGGGAGGCCTTAGCGGCCAAGGACAGCCTAATCCGGTTCCTGCCTTTCATAGAAGGAGAACAAATTCTCCTCGTAACCGACCATGCAGCACTACAATGGGCGAAGACCTACGAGAATGCCAACCATCGTCTTAGCACATGGGGGACCGTGTTTGCAGCCTTTCCCGGGATGATCATAGTACATTGGCCAGGTCATATCCACTCCAATGTGGACCCCCTGTCCCGATTACCACTGACTCACGAAGCAGTGTCGCCCAAGGATCCCAATTTCCCCAAATTGATTATGAGCGAGACTGACCAATCCAGTAACCTAGGTCTCTCTGACAGACCACCTAGTTTGGGAAAGGCCACGTTTGTACTAACATGATCCCAAATGACCACATGGAATGAGTCCTCCACGAATGCCCTGTCAGGGGTCTACCCCGTTGAAACCTCGGAGCCAGTCATTGCGACCTGAGGCTCGGATAAGTACTCGCCAGGGTTAAACTTGTCCATATCCCTAGAAACGATCAGATGTTTCCACGAAGGATACGTTAATGATCCAGAATTCAAGACGGTCTGGACCAGAACAGAGGATGATGCTAAACCCCAGACTGCCCGAGGACGAAAGGTCGAACTCGAACGATTTCGCCGGTTCACCAAAAGTGACAACGGACTCCTACTCTTCAAGGATGCTGATGGCCGTTCCAGGCTATGTGTACCTGTAAAGGAACAACTTATCCTTGTCAAAGAAGCCCATGATGCTCCCCACAAGTCTGCCCATGGTTGGTGGGGGAAGACCTTGGAAGTACTCTGGCAAGGGTTCTACTGGAAAACCATGCGAAGGGACGTTCTACATTACTGTGAAACCTGCGACATTTGTCAAAAGACTAAACACGACCGACTGGGGCCCAAAGGGTACCTAAGGCCGCTCGACGTACCCAAGCTGCCATTTGAGGTCATCAGTATGGACTTCATTACAGGACTACCTAAATCTAAGGGACATGATGCAATACTGGTCATCGTGGACAAATTTATGAAATATGGTATTTTTATTCCTACTACTACCCACGTAACCACGGACAAGGTGGCTGCCCTACTACACAGAGAGGTGTACAAACATTTTGGACTGCCGACCCAAATCGTGAGCGACCGTTGTGGAAGATAAAAACATCCAGTATCAGAAAATGCGAAATCACACCACTCCCAGCCTTTGGATGATCACATGACCAATTACAAAATTAATTACGGCTACACGCAGAAATTGAATTCATTCTATAACTCCGTCAGTTTTGATCGGAGAGGTACGCCCATATAACGCTTAGAAAGCTACGATTCACACCTTTCGAACGTTACCAAACACAAGTCAAACGGACCAGAAATGCACTCTCCAGACCAATATTACTGTCAAAATCCGGGATTTTCAGTAAAAAACGAATTTCTCCGTCAGTTCGCATTCAATCCTCTCGGAACAACCACGTCTGGAAAGATATAAAAAATCCGCATCCAACGGTACTAAGCACGCAAAGAACAGATCAAAACTGAACTCTACAGAACAATATTACTGTCAGAATCAACACCCATCAGTAAAAAACAAATTTCTCTGTCAGTTTACACCGGATCTGCTCAGAACCACCGCGCCCAGAAAGCTGTTAAAACTCCGCATCGAATGATACCAAGAACGTCTATTACGGATGTAAACTGTTGTTTCTGCATCAAATCCCATCCCATGCACTTGTCCCCATTATCAACCAGCAACAAAAACATCTTAACCACTGGACTACAAACAAATTAATCTCCAAGAACTCGGAAATATCCTTTGATTTCATCTCCCATTGCCACAAATAACTTCTAGAACCTCACAGATAAGAAAGATAACACTCCCTTGACTACCCTTTTGTTCTGTTTATGAATGACTCACCCTCCTTGCAACCACTTTATGAAAGATAACACCTTCTTAGCAACCCTTTTGTTCTGTTTATGAATGACTCACCTATCTTGCAACCACTTTATGAATGACTCACCTATCATGCAACCACTTTATGAATGACTCACCCTCCTTGACAACCCTATTGTTCTCACATATGACTCACCTAGGAGTGAGTATATTCTTTAAACACAGCCACCTTCAGAAAGGTATAAAAGCTGGTAGATTTTCCTGTATCCCCCCATCATCTTCTCACTACTGGAATATACTACTGTCTACAAATCTGCTTGCATCTTAAGAGAGTACTGATCTAAAGCCATCTGGAGCTAAGTCATATACAAGGTTGTTAAGACTAAGTCACTGGAAGCCCTCTATGCGAAATACTGAGCCAAGGATAGTTGCAGGACCTAAGGTTAGAGTTGCTGGACATCCAAGGAAAGGTGAGTAAAAACAAAGTTAAGTCAGAAGAAGAAAGAAACACATTGACATACTAAATCAAGCTTAAACTAGTCTAGAGTCCTCTTTAGAATCCGCATTTTGACCAGGAGGACACAAATAGGTACCCACAAATAGCAGTAAACAGTTCAATACAACATGTATAAGCCTTTCACAAGCATCCCACGATATATCATTGACTATAGCTAGTCCATACCACAATCTTATCCTCCACTGAATACCATACCTAACTTGTTAGAGAGTGATCAACCATCAGAGCGAACCAGCCCATTGAATAAAAACAGAAATACAGTCTCCCATCTACACACTGGCTGAACCAGAGTTTGATTTGACAGTCATCGGAGCTCCCAATCCTTCTTCTATACCGTGACCCTCGTTTCATAAGTAACTTTTGGCACTCCCTAGCAAATTACTTCGACACCCGACTGGCCATGTCTACTTCACACCACCCTCAAACCGACGGCCAGACTGAAGTAATGAACCAGCATTTGGAGACCATGATATGATGTTACATAAATGCTGACCGTACTGATTGGGCTGACTGGTTGGACGTACTAGCATCTGCCTATAATAGGGCTATGCATTCGGCCACACAAATGTCGCCCGCCATACTGTTATTGGGGTATACGCCCTGGACACCACTACATCTATTACAAGAATCAATGGGGTCGATGCTCACCAATAGTCCATTAGCAGACCGTCGCATAGGCGCCCTCCGAGTACGACGAGACTTGGCCCGTGATGCCATTATTCAGGCTGCCGAGTCGCAAGCATACCAGTATGACAAGAAATGAAGGGCTGTTCTTTACAAGGTAGGGGACGAAGTACTGTTAAACCCGCATTCCCTGGAACTCGTGGACGTCAAAGGCACAGGCCGTAAACTTATGCAATGTAGAATCGGCCTGTTCGAGATTACCGAGGTCCTTAGCCCTAGTACTTACCGGTTGAGACTCCCAGACTCGATGCCTATGCATAATGTGGTCAACCTGGAACACCTCACCCTATACTGTCAGTCCCAAGATAAAGATCGACCCACACTGGCAAATCCTTGGGATGGTCTAAAGACTTCGGAAGAATATGAAGTAGAGAGAATTATAGGTTCATGGTACAACAAGAAAAAACGTGCCGTGGAGTACCAGGTTCATTGGCACGGATACGGACCCAAACACGACTCATGGCAATCCAATCAAGACCTACGTAACGCTCCGGAGGTAGTGAAGGAGTTCAAGGATTGCACAGCCACTAACGTTATCCCGGACCCTGGAGTCCTACCTGTCCTGTTCACAGTGATAGCCGGGTTTGAGAACGACACGCCGTTCCCTAACCCCAACATGAGGTCCTGTACTGATTTCCAAGACCACAGTCCAGCCCATTATGTGGGAGAGGCACGATATGGCTATACCTTCCACGAGACTTACCACCACATCCTTACGCCACCAATCGCACATCTTACCCGGTTGGGACATATGGGAATATTGGATATCTTAGGACAACGGCCCTCATTCGAACTGATTACCTCTGTGCAACCACTTAGTCTACTGGCAGCATTCGTACTGACCTTCCTACAACCGATTTGCGAAACATGAGACGAAAACAAACAAGCTGTCGTCAGAAAGGAATGCCTGGATGCCCTTCGATCATCGTGGGACTATGCCTGGGGTCAAGCGGAGGAAAACAAACGGACCTCCAACCTCCTGATCCCTATCTATATCAGAAATATCCGTTACCGTATTGATGCACCCGACTGCCCACGATTCGAAAACCTGTTCAAACCCTGGTATTGTAGTGACGCTCTCCACGCCCGCTACCTCCAAATCACACGAATAATCGCAGTACTTTTGGCATACTCCAACTATGTCATTGCACACCGGTTATTCATTAGTTCTCATTCCCCATATGGACGATCCGAAGATATGCCTGCCATTCCATGGCTTCTGAGTGCCCCTGTTGGTTTCGTCTGGACTAAGTCTGCAGACGAGACCACAAGTACCTTGCTCTGGAAACAGTTACATGTGTATAGACTGTGTGCATTCGCTGACTCCAGCTGTACCATCCATACAACCGAAGCCCTACCGGAATCCCAACTAGTACTGATACAAGACGGCTATTTTGCGACTAACGAAGCCAGACTACGGGAACCACTCATCCTATGCGACTCCTTCGAAGGAGAGGCTCCGCCATTTCCGGGAATGGATAGTCGCGAAACCTACAAGTGGGAAGACGTATTCCCAGGGCCACCACCACATCCAGACAACTTTGACGTCCTGGACAATGCTACAAAACACCTGTACTCCGCAGTGTACTACCGGCCAGATGGTACCTTCATGACGGCCATGGAGCGTCGAACCGTGAATACCAAACCACTACCGGAGGGAGATGTCACAGAACCTACCGTCCCGTCGTTCGACATACCCATGTCCTCGCCAACGTGGGAAGATGACAATCCTACTACAGAACCCTCTGAAAATACCTCGAGGAGCAACATGGACCCGGACAAGTGGTGGGATACTCTGCCCACATTGCCAGCCCCATCCACAGTCAGATATTCCGAACCCGCCCCAGTCTACACTGATTACGCCTCCCAGACGGCGTCAAGGGGCCATCAAAGAGACCCTCGTACAGGGCCCAACCGTATCCCAGGAATACTGGAGAGTGACAGACACTGGTGACCCGACGAAGAAACCCTGCACCAGCACAAGGAAGCCTCATGCCGGTCCGGCACATCCAGACGGCCACATTCACTGGAACATCGAACTCAACCACGGGAATCTTCATATGAAGAGATCGAAAATCGTCGAAACTCCCCATCGCAAACCCTAGATCAGTATTACTTGACTGGGCCCAATACAATGGCTTCCTACTCAACGCCTCAAACACTTTTACCGCCCCGGCCCCAAATAGTGGGCAGTGTACCCTTCATAAATGCTGCAGATGGCTCTTGGCAAGAGGCCCCCATGATCCAACTGGGGACCTTTCCCCCTAGGCCAGATTGACTCCATCCCCACGAATGAACGGAACTGGAAATGGCTCATGCAGGAACCAGCGGGCCTCAAAGAAGGGCTATACATTCGGAAGTATGTAGGGATCGATACCATAGCTCTTACGACAGCGATGAGGACAGGCACCCGAACGACCGATGGGGACACTCCAACCGACATTAAGGCCTTCATTCCACCAGACTGGGGGGCATTGTTAGTGGGATATTAGTCTGACTGGCACTCGGCCCTATTAAAACATCACTACCACTATGAACCAATGTATTCCCTCCTTTCTTACTTCCTTTTTTCCTTTTCTTCTCAAATACTCCGGTGGAAAGCTTCTCCACAGGAGTTTGGTGCTGCCCCGGCTTTAGCTAGATTCGTATCTGTTTACGTAAGTAGACTTGAATAGCTAGCCGCGGGAAGATCTGAAAATGTATCTTTTTTCCACTCACTTGGCTGCTACCCGCAGTGTACTGGAACAGTACACTGCGATTCTCGCACTACGTGACCTTACCACAGAACTTTACTCTTATTTCTAACATCATGGCAAAACCTGGACCTATGGACCTACGTCTAAAGACCCATCCTAGTTCATTCCCGGACCCTACCTTCGAACTAACATGCAATCCTGTCGAAGGTAGACATGGACCAAAGCCCAATCTGGAACCCCTGCCAGGACTGCTTAATCGCCCCAAACCTAATTCGGACTCTACCAAATTAACACCCCCCCATTCCTGTTCAAACTCATTTGCTCCAGTGGGAGCCATTGTCTGTGTTTTGCTCACTTTCCTATTCCCTGTTTGAACTCACTTGCTTTAGTGGGAGCATATATGGACTGCCCCATTAATTTTTTTTCTTTTGTCTCATGTTTTTCACTGGTGCCATAGTCTCCACCATCAAGGGGAATGTTGAAATGGGCAGTTATCAACTATGGTGTATGTCACATATTTTATCCAATAAGACCTGCAAATGATGCAGATCACATGATGATTATGTAATGATTTCATAAGCTCAAAACAACCCTCCATCTCGCCTACCATTTTGGTCATTGGTTTCCCACCATGTCACAACAGTGTACTTGTTGTCCATTTCAGGGTGATCCCGACTCATTCCCATTTTCGGTAAATGCAACAAGACGGTTGAAAACATGCCACAAGTGCTCTTTTGCTATCAAGGAAGCCAACAGCAAGCGCCCAAACAAAAAAAATTCTGAACCAAGTGGCCAGCCTCAACGAGGTCAGAGTCAAGTTTCTTTGGATCAACTGGAAAGCTGCTGGGATGTATTCAGAACTGAGCTAGAAGGGGGACTTCATGATTCTATAGCCTTGGATCGCATTGTGGACATCACACAGCTGGACCTAGACTTAGGTGGCACCCGAAAAGATATATCTGATGCCTTGGTAAGGGAAATAGACAAGATATGTCAGTGGAGATTCATGCAAGTTTTTTTTTTCCATTACTTGCCACCTATGACAAATTAAAAATTGTTGTATTCCTAGATATGACCGATGACACTCTGGTAATGAATCAGACACATTTGTGTATTATTGTGCCCAGGCAGAGGGTAATCAGACCATAAATCCACTGAATCCTGATGAGACCTGCTGTCGTGATTGCTGGCATATGTCATGTTTTGCCTGTAAAGGGCAGCTTTGTGTTACAGTAAGCTCTACACATGAGCATATTCTCCGAATTGTATTCCAGCACTGACAAAACCGCATTCCCTATGCCAACATTTCAATCCCTACCAAAATTAAGGAGCTTATTGAGCAAAGGAAAAACTCTGTACCATCTGAAGTAAGGGTTTCAGGGCCATCATAATTTCATATGCTCACTGCGATTACTTTTGAGCTAGATTTGGAAAGAGATTCTGCTATCACATCCAAACCCTGACTTTACACTACGACAAGTCTATTCCGAATGGGCGCAAGTAAATGAAAACATTTGGAGGCTTGATAAGGATCAAGTCACCTCAGCCCAATTACTTTTTGAAGGCTGACAATGGCCAGAATATCAAAATAATAGTAATTCGTGAGGAACCTGGAATTCATGTCATTGCATTTGTGCTGAAAAACTCCACTCACTCATGGGCAACACACACAGTAGAATTGGCATTGGATGGGACATGTAAGTGAAAACAAGGAGACATGCGACATAAATCTGATTCCTAGGGCCACAGTCACTACAAACATGGCAGGGTATGAAATGTCAACAGTTATGGCTGAGGCCAATGGTCAGGGAATACCCCTTGGATTCTTTATGCATGTGTCGACCAATGGTACTGTGGCTAGTGGTGCTAAGGGATGGGTCTTGAATGACTTTCTGGCATACTATGCGAGGAAATGTCCAAACGTCAAATTCACACTATCTGACAAAGAGAGCAGTGAAATCAAAGCCATGCGTACCACATTCCCTCATGCAAAACATATCTGCTGTTTCTGGCATGCCACCACATATATTGATGAGCAACTTGCCAAAAATATCCCTCCAATGGCTTATGACCCCCATTCAGCATATTGTATTTTTAATTTCATCGATCCGATGTGGAAGATAAAAACATCCAGTATCAGAAAATGCGAATATCCATTGATCCCAGCCATTGGAATGATCATGTGACCTATTACGAAATCAATTATGGCTACGCGCAGAAATCGAATTCGTTCTATAACTCTGTCAGTTTTGATCGGAGAGGTACGCCCATATAACTCTCGGAAAGACACGATTCATACCTTTCGAATGGTACCAAACACAAGTCGAACGGACCAGAAATGCACTCTCCAGACCAATATTACTGTCAAAATCCGGGATTTTCAGTAAAAAACGAATTTCTCCGTCAGTTCGCATTCAATCCTCTCGGAACAACCGCGCCTGGAAAGATATAAAAAATCCGCATCCAACGGTACTGAGCACGTGAAGAACAGATCAAAACTGAACTCTACAGAACAATATTACTGTCAGAATCAACACCCATCAGTAAAAAACAAATTTCTCTGTCAGTTTACACCAGATCTGCTCGGAATCACCGCGCCCAGAAAGCTGTTAAAAATCCGCATCGAATGATACCAAGAACATCTATTACAGATGGAAACTGTTGTTTCTGCATCAAATCCCATCCCATGCACTTGTCCCCATTATCAACCAGCAACAAAAACATCTTAACCACTGGACTACAAACAAATTAATCTCCAAGAACTCGGAAATATCCTTTGATTTCATCTCCCATTGCCACAAATAACTTCTAGAACCTCACAGATAAGAAAGATAACACTCCCTTGACTACCCTTTTGTTCTGTTTATGAATGACTCACCCTCCTTGCAACCACTTTATGAAAGATAACACCTTCTTAGCAACCCTTTTGTTCTGTTTATGAATGACTCACCTATCTTGCAACCACTTTATGAATGACTCACCTATCATGCAACCACTTTATGAATGACTCACCCTCCTTGACAACCCTATTGTTCTCACATATGACTCACCTAGGAGTGAGTCATATTCTTTAAACACAGCCACCTTCAGAAAGGTATAAAAGCTGGTAGATTTTCCTGTATCCCCCCATCATCTTCTCACTACTGGAATATACTACTGTCTACAAATCTGCTTGCATCTTAAGAGAGTATTGATCTAAAAGCCATCTGGAGCTAAGTCATATACAAGGTTGTTAAGACTAAGTCACTGGAAGCCCTCTATGCGAAATACTGAGCCAAGGATAGTTGCAGGACCTAAGGTTAGAGTTGCTGGACATCCAAGGAAAGGTGAGTAAAAACAAAGTTAAGTCAGAAGAAGAAAGAAACACATTGACATACTAAATCAAGCTTAAACTAGTCTAGAGTCCTCTTTAGAATCCGCATTTTGACCAGGAGGACACAAATAGGTACACACAAATAGCAGTAAACAGTTCAATACAACACATATAAGCCTTTCATAAGCATCCCACGATATATCATTGACTATAGCTAGTCCATACCATCGCCTTACCATCACTGAATACCATACACAACTTGTTAGAGAGTGATCAACCATCAGAGCGAACCAGCCCATTGAATAAAAACAGAAATACAGTCTCCCATCTACACACTGGCTGAACCAGAGTTTGATTTGACAGTCATCGGAGCTCCCAATCCTTCTTCTATACCGACGTGGGCACCGGGGATTGCAAGTGCTGGGAATGCCGAATTAGATGCCGACAGTGGGAACGCATGACCAAGGCAAGTGGGCAAGGCTGAAATTAGTGTTGAAGAAGACAGAGAGGTAAGTATGAGACAGATTACCACGAGAGGTCCATATCTCATGTGATCCATATAGGTTATCTGTTGTACTAGCCAACCACCCCATATCATCATCATCCATGATGGGAAAAGAATACCGATTTGGCCAAATCCACCCAAAGTCTCAAAGAGTGAGCTTCCAGAATTCTGTCCCAAAATATACTGTCAATACATCATGGAGAAATTCTGTCAACACTCATGTCAGCACCCATTGATACCATTGAATGATGCCAACAATACCTTCTTGACGGCAGTGGAGATACATGAGGGTGCCATACTTGACATGTACACATACTGCAACGAAAATGACCTGTCGCAGGTATGGGCTTACCTATGGAACTCTTGGTACCACCCCAACAAGTGGGTATTATGGGCACGCTCTGCCTCAGAGTGCATATTGGTTTTGTGAACAACTATGGTGGTTGAAGGTTTTTGGAACCACCTGAAGCATACAACACTCACGTCATTTAATTGACCTCACATCAACCTCGTTGTTCATCTGATTCTCACACAAGTTATTCCTACTGTCAATCTCAAACTTTCATACCATATGGATCGTTGTCGTCTCGGCTGCCCAAAATCCCTCACACCATGGCAATATGATTTCAAGAAGTTATGGGCTGACTATTCAAAGCCCGATGATGTCTGCCAAACTGCAAAAGAGAAGATTATCATTAGTAATACCAGAAAGACCAAGGCATGGTGGCAAGAGCGCCTGGACTGGCTTCAGGAGGAGGAGGAGCGGGAAGCAGGCATGTACAACACCTCCTTACATGATTGGACATGCAGCTGTCCATCATATCTTCATAGCCACTTCCTTATTTGCAAGCACCTCATCCGATTGGCAAATACAGCTCTAGGGGAAGTGGGGATCAAGCATGATCTTCAGTTCTTTTACAATCTTTGGCGGCAATGAACAACCCCCTTTTATCATCTTCCTGGGATACACAGAGATATATTGGCACCTGTTCAAGAAACAATCTTGGTCCCTCTTGACAAATCCAATAACCTTGATTCCAATAATCTCAATTCAGATCCCCATGAACTTGGTAGTGATGGCATAGACTCACCACAGAATGATGCTGCCGAGTTTGATGGACTCGCTCATGTAGGACAGATCTCAGAGTTCACTTGGCCCTTTACTGATAAGATTCCGATTAGGGCCAGTTCAAAGAGAGCTACCTTCAAGTTTTGAAGGAAAATTTCGATCAGATTTACTCAGAAATCTCCTCCTGTGACTTCAAATTCCATCCAAAACACATTGAAGGGATTGTAAAGCATGTCCAAGGTGTTATTACCTTAGGAGAGGCAATCTGCGAGGAGAAGCATCAGCACACTATGAAAAAGACCTGGGGGACTCTCCACCAGACACATTTTATGCCTAGGATTCCATTTCAGCATCCATGTCAATATATTTTTGCATTAACAAGGAAGCAGAATGACTTCACCTTGTGTCCATACAGCACGATGGACAATCCAGATTCCGGCAATTAGTGCACCTGCCAACATAATACTTATCATGTGATCTGCATCATTTGCGGGTCTTATTGCACCAATAATGTCACATGCTGCTCAATCTACCACTCTCCACCTGTCTGGCCTATCCTATGGCTGCCCTCCTTTTACTATATATAACATAGGTATTTCATGTACATACCCCACTGGTTTGTACCTCCATGACACACATGAGGTTCTTCATTCCACAAAAGTAGCTACTTATATACTGAGAGATCAAGGTGTCAGGATCAAATTGACATTTGCTTCCACCTAAGGACTTACCTGTCAGAGTATCATTCCTTGTCGACTCTATCATATGGTGCCTACTTCTTCAAATGCTCTTGTCTCCTCTCTTCCTCCATTCAGTCAGGGGGTTATTGTCATCCTTGCCATTATTGGCATTTCTCTTATTATTATTGCCCTTGTTCTATCAGGCCTTGGCCAGTGGGCTATGGGCTGGGTAGTTGACCAGTGGCAGCATTGGTGCCCTTGTCAGCACCTGTCATTCCCTCGTTCCCCACATGAGTCCATGGAGTTGCCAATCCAAACTCCCCCTCCTCCTCCTCTACCCCCAGTCCCTG
>MU129430.1:0-11564 GCA_014904985.1 Hydnum rufescens UP504
CAGTTTGCATCCGTAATAGACGTTCTTAGTATCATTCAATGCGGATTTTTAACAGCTTTCTGGGCACAGTGGTTCTGAGCAGATCCAGTGTACACTGACAGAGAAATTTGTTTTTTACTGATGGGTGTTGATTCTGATAGTAATATTGTTCTGTAGAGTTCAGTTTTGATCTGTTCTTCGCGTTCTCAGTACCGTTGGATGCGGAGTTTTTATATCTTTCCAGGCGCAGTTGTTTCGAGAAGATTGAATGCGAACTGACGGAGAAATTTGTTTTTTTACTGAAAATCCTGGATTGTGACAGTAATATCGGTCTGGAGAGTGCATTTTTGGTCTGTTCGACTTGTGTTTGGTACCATTCAAAAGGTGTGAATCGTGGCTTTCCGAGAGTTATATGGGTGTACCTCTCCGATCAAAACTGATGGAGTAATTGAATGAACTCTGTTTTCATGCATAGCTGTAATTAATTTCGTAATAGGTCACATGATCATTCCAATGGCTGGGATCAATGGATATTCGCATTTTCTGATACTGGATGTTTTTATCTTCCACAACGGCAAGCCTGCGAAACTCCAAGGCATGTACCAAGCTGTGCTAAGATTTGATGGCCAGTATTGGGAATGCCAAGAGGAACTCAGAGCCACGAGGACCTCAGATCGCGGCACACAACCCCGCACTGTGAACCCCTCATCGTCAACATCCCCTTCATCCTCGACAAACCCCCCACATGACCCAAAAGCTCACAAGTCTAACAGCACACTCACCAAAGAGGAAAAGGAATGACAAAGACACGAAAAACTCTGCACATACTGTGGGAATAGCGACCATGCAGTAGATAGTTGCCCCAGTCATTGCAACGTACTGCGAACCGCAATGACACCTGCCGCAACATCCACCAGTACCAGCAACACAACCGCAACAGCAACATCACACACCCCAGTAGCTCACGCTACATTCACCTTCTCAGGAGGCCCCAGCACAACAGAGGAACCTTGCATCACTGAGATCTCATCATCATCCCCCCCCGATGGAACCGCTCATCTAAGAGCCACCATCTCTTCCCTCTCCCCATCGTCATTCATCATGATGGTCTCAATCCCCCTCCTCTCGGACAGCCCCATCTCGGCACTTGTTGACTGTGGTGCCTCCAAAAACTTCATTGACGCATTGCGAGTACAGAACTCACACACTGCACCGCACCATTGCTGACTGGCGACACCACACCCCTTGCAGTTATTTGACGGATCAATCACGAACAACCTTGAGTGTATAGTTACACTCCTGGTCACTTTCGCAAACTCGTCACAACAAAATATTGAGTTCGTTGAATTGCAACTCCACTCCTTGACTCCCATTGTACTGGGACTCCCCTGGTTGCGACAAGTCAATCCACAAATCTCATGGGCCAAAATGAGGATCGAGCACATGGCACACCACTCAGAACTTGTAATGATGCCATTAAGCATCGATGTCATCGCAACGACCGCCTCAACCCCGGAACTGACAACCACAAGCCCTCCAGCTCACAGCATCACAATCGAAGTCTACAAGGCAGAAGACTTCATCCAAGCAGCTAGTGAGGATGACATGACACTCTTCACATGTGTTGTCACCAATCCAACCCACGCATGGACCGCATCAGTGGTTCACAACACTTCCCCCATCTCCGCGTTACCTGAATCAATCCCCATCGAAGAATGCCAAGACCTCGCACAATGACTTCCTCTGGAATACCATGAATTCCACAACGTCTTCACCGGGACAGCGGCCAGCTACCTACCGCCACATCACAAATACAACCTTCAGTTCGACATCGAGGAAGGTTGCGACATACCGTGAGGCCCCATATACCCAATGTCGGAAAGCGAACTTGCTGTGCTATGCGAGTTCATCGATGAATTCCTTGCAAAAGGATTCATATGCCCTTCAACCTCCCCCGCAGGCACGCCAATCCTCTTCACAAAAAAGAAAGGTGGCGGGCTTCACCTTGGCATTGATTATCGAGCACTCAATCACATCATGAAAAAGAGTTGCTACCCCATCCCCCTCATCAACAACCTCCTTGATCGCCTTCGCAGCGCCACGATCTATACGAAAATCAATCTTCACGATGGCTACTACAACATCAGAGTTGCCAAAGGACACAAGTGGCTCACATCATTTTGTACACAGTACGGTGCCTATGAGTGGCTTGTAATGCCAATGGGAGCAGCCAACTCCCCAGCACAGTTCCAGTATTTCATGAATGACTCGTTCCAGGATATGGTGGATCTGTTCATCATCGTATATCTCAATGACATCCTCATTTTCTCCAATTCATGAGAAGAACACCGTGAACACGTTCACCGTGTACTACAACGACTCTGCAAAAGAAACCTTCATGCCAAGATCTCAAAGTGCACCTTCCACACAGACACTATCGAGTATACCTCAGCTTCATCATCACCCCCTCTGGCATCCAGATGGACCCTACGAAATTCGATGTGATCCTAAGTTGGCCCATGCCCACCTCAGTAAAAGAAGTCCAGTCATTCCTAGGCTTCGTGAACTTCTACCACCGCTTCATCATGACCTACTCAGACCTTGCGCACCCCTTAATCCATCTTATGAAAAAAGACGAAACCTTCACATGGAACGATGAGACCCAATGAGCTTTCAAAAGCATCAAAAACACCTTTGTATCAGCACCCATCCTCCACCACTTTGACCCCAAATTACACATCATCGTAGAAACCAATGCGTCCGACTATGCCATTGCCGCGATCTTGTCACAAATCGATGAGAACAACAAAGTTTGACCCATCACATTCCGCTCGCAATCAATGCAAAGCGCGGAACTGAACTACGACATCCACGACAAAGAACTTCTCGTGATCTTCGATGCCTTTTGCACCTGGCGAGCATACCTCGAAGGCGCCACTCACACGGTTTCTGTCATTACGGACCACAAAAATTTGGAGTACTTCACCTCCACCAAACTCCTCACTTGTCGACAAGCTCAATGGTCAGAATACCTCTCCTCCTTTGAATACATCATCGTATACTGACCAGGATGACTCGGAGGAAAACCAGACGCCCTCACAAGGTGCCCTGACGTTTATCCACCCGAACGAAATGAGGTATATGCAACCACAAACCCACAAAACCTCCAAATGATCATTCACGACACCAAGCCTCTCAACTCGGACACAGCTCTTAGCGCATACTTAAGAGCAACCCTCGATGACCACCCTCTCGACTCCGAAATGACCATTGCACTAATTCGCAAAGGCACTTGCGATGACACCATCACAATGCAAATGTGTGAATGCATCGAGACCACCAAAGGCGACTCAACAACCCCCCCCCACCTTCTTCTCACTCTCAGAGGACACGGCATTACTACTACACAAAGGATGCATCTATGTCCCCAACTATCGCGACCTCTGCCTTGACATCCTTCACGCTTCGCATGACCACCTCCTCATGGGCCACCCAGGCATTCACAAAACCATCCATCTTATTATGTGGAAATACTACTGGCCAGGACTAACGAAAATGGTCAAGGCATATGTACGATCTTGCATCATATGCACTTGTGCGAAATCCTTGCACCATGCTGCATACGGCCCCCTCAAGTTCCTATCCATTGCTGATCAGCCCTGGAACTCAATCATGATGGACTTCATCACCAGACTCCCACCCTCCTCCTCATTTGACTCCATCCTCATGATCATCGACCGATTCACGAAGATGGGTCTCTTCATCCCCACAGTCACAACACTTCCTGCAGAAGGACTCACTGACCTAGTCATCAATTGGGTCATATCCAAACACAGTACACCCACCAACATCGTCTCAGACTGTGGCTCACTCTTCATCTCCAACTTCTGGAAATCACTTGCAAAGAGACTTGGCATCAAACTCAACCTCTCAACCACGTATCACCCCGAGACCGATGGCCAAACCGAGCACCTGAACCAAATCCTCGAGCAGTACTTGCGAATTTACGTCGACTACCTGCAAGATGACTGGGCACTACTTCTCCCCCTCGCAGAGTTCGCATACAACAACGCTGAGCACTCCACGATGAACATGACACCCTTCTTTGCGAATAAAGGCTTTCACCCCAACCTCAAGATCAATATTGAAGCAGTGCCTTCGACTGAGGCCAACCAAGCCACGCTCAACCTTCGCGACGTCCACAATTACATTCGCAACCAACTAGCAATCACACGACAACAAAATGAACAGCAAGTAGCTGGATCGCAACCCCCTTTCCCCACTCTCAACATCGGCGATCAAGTATGGCTCAACATGCGCAACATCAAAACAAAGCAACCATCGAAGAAACTGGACCACAAGAAACTGGGTCCCTTCCCAGTCACCAAGAAAGTTTCAACACACACATACTGCCTTGGTCTCCCTCGCACCATGAATCAAATCCACAACGTCTTCCATGTGCGACTACTTGAGCCCATTCACCTCAATCCCTTCCCCAATTGCACCCAACCACCTCCCCCACCTGTCGAAATCAATGGCGAACTCAAATACAAAATTGCAGAAATCGTTGACAGCAAGATCGATCATCGCCGTTGCAGTAACAGCTTAATCTATCGCGTACGATGGTCTGGCTACGAGCACACCAATGACGAGTTTAGCTGGCTCCCAGCAGCAGAACTTGCCAATGCTCACAAAGCAGTAATGGATTTTCATTGTGCACACCCCAAAAAACCAGGATGAGAAGTACTCAACCTGGCAGCATAAATTGCGACAACCGCGACACCGCACTTTCGCGACCATACCTCTCTTCCTCTCCCCACATTTCTCTACCCTTCTTCCTTGCTCCACATTTCTCTCTCTCTCTTCCTCCTGCCACATTTCTCTCTCTTTCTCTCTTGCTGTCACTCTCCTCACATGTCTCTCTCGCCTTCAGCGTTTTTCTTCTTTTCCCTTTTCTTCCTTCTTAACCTCCGAATTTCAGTTTACTCTCAGACATCAGAAAATAAAAACGAAAATTTTATTGGTCTACTTGTTGTCCCTCAAATCGTGCTGCTCCCTCGCGATCTCCCACCCTGCCTTGGCATAAGCTGCAACATCCCCCCATCCAGGCTGGTCAGTTATATACCCTACCTAAGTTAGGTACCATGTTTGGGGCATGAAATGGTACCTAATAGGTGGCCTATGGCTTTCGGCCATTGTATGGCCAGAAGGTGTGTTTTGAATAAGAGGGGTCCACTTATTTTGGGCAATTTCAGGCAATTTTGGGCAACTTCTGGTCTTTTTTGGGCCATTTGGATTACTTAGAGGTACACCTACTACTGTATTGCTGGTCTACTGTTGCCCAAAACTTGCCCATAAAATAACTTAGAGAATTTGAGAGTTTCATGACTTAGACATTATATCTACATCAAAACTAACATCTAGTTGCTCTTCATCTGACAATGAACTCCCCCCGGCCCCAATGTCACTCTCAATATCACACTCACTGGCATCACTTCTGCCACACCCTTCTTCATCCTTGGCATGATCCCAAGTATCCATACCAGGAATTGGAGGAGGTATCTCAAGAAGGAATGTGGAAATGCTACCACCACTACCCTCGAATGGGACACCATCTAGATCCTTCTGCCACATGGAGACAATGTCGAAGAACCAGTGAAGTCTCTGAAGTGCAAAATGTTGGATACACACATCAGCAGAATGATTCAAGACAAATTGCGTGGCAAGGTACTCTGTCTCCACCCATTGGCGAAGGTTTGAGTGCTCAGCTGCACAGCACTTCAGCTCTTCCTTGCAATTCACAACCTCCTGTGCCGCCCTAATCCCAACCCTGACAGAAGCATCCGAGAGCCATGCTGGCACTACCCCACCTGGAAACTGAGCCAACCCCTCTGTACTTTGAGCCAGCCAAATGTCCTCGTCCACATCCAACTTGTACACTGAGTTCGTGATTTCAGGTGGGATATATGCATCTTTAGCAACTCCATCCTTCCCCCTCATCATCATCATATCCTTCCGAAGACGTTCATAAGCCCTGATTGTTGCCTGAATCCCACGTTCACGCCCTTTCGTGGCCTTCTCTATGTGATCCCTATGCTGGTTGTCGAGTTCTCGGCTTGTGTGTCCCCGATCTAGATTGGCCAGCTCAAATTTACACGCACGGAGTTTGACTAGTAATTGATCAAGGACAACACGAATATTGAGCTGTTTGTTAAGCCATGCACTCTTTTTAAGCCGCTGAAGGTCCTTGAATGAGTTGAAGTCAGTGAGTCGGAGGTCTTCAGTCCTCTTCTTAATATCCCCTTCTACTCGTGCGAGACTGCGCCTAGTTTGTGCCACTGAATCATTTATCTCATCTTGTAGAGCCCAGGTGTCCGAATTCTGAACTAGACCCTCCAACTCAGCACTCAACTCTTTCAGTCATTCCTTCAGCGAAGCTTCAGTGTTTTGGAGTGCAAGAATATGATCTATCAAGGCCGCCCCACTGTTCTTGGACTGGCAGACAACTGGTTTGCTTTGAAATGCCCTCTGGTCTTTGAATTGTTTTAATAAGCTGTGAACCGACCACTCATGGAGGACTTCTTCACCCTCAGCTATCCATCTCCTCGCTGTATTCACCCGGTCCTTCAGCCATTGACCAACTGTGACTAGTTTGGACTTTGTAATATGTTCAGCTTGGATATCAAGGATGAACAAGCGACGGTGATAACCAGTGACCCGGAGACCAGGAATGAGCCTCTTTAACTGGCTCCAGAACCTTTCACATCCTTCACCATCTGACAGTCCCCACTTTTCAGATTTATGAGGGTGATACCAGAGCTGACAAGTCCACTGGTGGCCATAAGCATGGAAGACAGAAACTCCAAATTCAATGTGCCCCTCCCACTCTGGAATAAAGTCCCATTTGAGGAGACTACGATGAATTTGGCATGCGATATCATACAAAAGGCCAATACGCCAATGTCCCAGAAGCTCAGAAAGCAGTGCATCCAATAGGGCAAAGGCATAGAATTGTTTCTTGCCCGCAGTGCGCATGTTTACAAGAAAAAGAGGTAGGTCATGGCGGCACAAGCAGGCCATCACTCCAGTGTCATCAAAATATTGCATCGATGCCTTGATTCGGTCCCCATCAGCAGCAATGAATGATTTTTCACATCCGTCCAATACAGAATTGGGTACGTCAAGCCCTGCCTCTACTTTGTCATCTTCCAATGGACTAGAAGTGTCATCATCCACTTCATCAGCCTTCCGCTTCCACTCTGCTCTCCCTTTTGATCGAGATGGCCGCAATTCATTGACCCTTGCTTCCATGATGTCAACCTGGCTTTGGTCAAGCAGAACTGTCCGTGGGGAAGCTATCAGAGGATCTCGAGATCCAGTTTCCCCCTTGTGATCCTTCCTCAGATCCTTGTCTCGGTTCCGCTTGAGTTGAAAGTTTGCATCAATGCACACAATAGCCTGAAGGGGGAGACCAATAGTCTGCGAGCCCCCAAAGCACAACGGACAGCAAGACTGGAGGTAGAGGCTGGGGAGTTCATCATCGCCACAGTGATATGGACCGGCATGCTTATGGGCATTGTTGTACTTTCGCTCCAGTATAGGCGTATCAGTGTCGAGCTGGTGGATATTGCTTTCACTACCCCAATGGCAGGATTTGCGGGATTCAAAGTGTCCTCACATATTACCTGGGACTCAGTTGCACTACCATCACCCTTAGCGGACAACACCTGGCCTCGACAACTCTCAACTACAGCTGACATCTCTTGGTTGATCACCCGAACAAGCACCTGGTATTGGGCAAGAGCAGTGGCAAAGTGGCAATGTAAGGAATCATTCCCCCAAATTTGAACCCTTGACGCTTGAGGAAATTTTCCAAGGTGGCTGCCCATGCTCGTTCATTCGGAGCTTGTTGAACAAACAGTTCAGCCACAAATTCCAACATGTCAATGCTAACAGCCAATGAGGGGTGAAGCGGGGCACATGGGAACAAACCGCGCAGTACCAATTGTCTTGCAGCAGTTCGGGATGGACAACCACACACATGAAATTCAATAGTTTCCAAGCGTTCAAAGTACACGCAAAGAACTTTGAGGAGCCTCCATTGTTTTCCGCATCTGCAAGCCTCCTCAACCTGACAGGCTGGTCAGTCACATGGGGGACCTAATTTAGGTACCACTTTCGGGGCAGAAAATGGTACCTAATAGGTCCCCCAGACCTTACGGCCGAAATCAGGCTGTTCCAATTCAGTTTTTGGGCCATCTATCGGCCAATCCATGGCTGTGCCAGGTTATATACTTATTTATTATTATTTGTTTAGTATTTATTATTATTATTATTACTATTATTATATACATATTATACTATACCCCCCCGGGGTCTGCCACCACATATACCTACCGTACCCTCCGCAGCGAGTGCGGTCGGGGGCCGGTTCCTTTTGGGCATTCCCTTGCGGGGTCGGTCTTCGTTTGTGGGGGTTCGTTCGTAGTTATCGTTTGCTGCGTCTTGTTCGGCCGGTTCTGCTTGGGGCTCGTGGGGTTTCTGGTTCAGGATCTAGAGAAATAAATAATAAAATATTAGTACAACAATAATGCAGCGCAAAAAGAGCAGCTTATGCTGCTCTTTTTGCGCCACAAGAGTAAGAAATAAAGAAATAAAATAAAACATACTTGTAGTACCCCACACCTGCTGCAGCGGTGTGGGGTACTGGGGCCGTGTACTCTGGCTCGTACGTACGGCGGTTCGTCGGGTGTCCATCGTTCGGGCGTCGATAAGGGGGGTTACGGGGGTGTTGCGTCGGTATTTATTTGCAGGGCATGTTAAGACCTACAGATAAACCTTTTTAATTAGTTAAGAATTAAAAACCATGCAAAAAGAGCAGCTTTCGCTGCTCTTTTTGTGTGGCTGTAGCTACTAGGGGCGGGGGCTTACCTTATATAGAACCACACACCCGCCATGGCGGGTGTGTGATTCCGGGCCCTTGTTCTTTATTTGGCGCGTTGCCGTGTCGTGTCGCTGTGTCGCATTGTTGTGTCGCGTCGTTGTATCATGTTGCCGTGTCGTGCTGCGGTGTATCGCGCTGCCGGTTGCCATGTCGCGTTGTCTCATCGTTTCGTGGGTTATTGTCGTGCATTGGATGGGCCCCTATCTGGAATAAAGTGCATCTGTAAAAAAAATCCCAAAGCAGTGCAAAAAGAGCAGCTTACACTGCTCTTTTTGCGCCACAACAATAAAAAAATAAAAAATAAAAACCTTGTAGTACCCCACACCGCTGCAGCGGGCGTGGGGTACTGTGGTCCGTCGTTCAGGCGTCGATAGTCAGGGTTACGGGGGTTCTCGCGGTATTCGTTCGTGCGGGAAGTGATGACCTATAATACAAGATTATATATTAGTTAAGAGTTAAAGACCACGCAAAAAGAGCAGCTTTCGCTGCTCTTTTTGCGTGGCTATGGCTACTGAGGGGGGGGACTTACCTTACATAGAACCACACACCCCGCCGTGGCGGGTGTGTGATTCCGGGCCCTCGTTTGGCGCGTTGCCGTGGGTTGCGTCTCCATTTGGCGTGGTGCCATATGTCGTGTCGTCGTTGTGTCGTTGTCGCGTCACGTTGCCGTATATCGCGGGTGCTGCGTCGCATTGTTGTGTATCGCGGTGCTGTGTCGCGTTGCTGTGTATCGCGGTGCCATGGTATCGCGGTGCCGCGTCACGTTGCTGTTTGGGGTCTCATCGTTTCGCGGGTCATCGTCGTGCGTGGGACAAGGTCCCCAATCTAGAATAACGCACGTGAGTAAAAAAAATTCCAAAGCAACGCAAAAAGAGCAGCCTTCGCTGCTCTTTTTGCACCGTTGTGTCTACTACAAGGAAGACTCACCTTATGACCACACACCCGCAGTCGCGGGTGTGTGGTCATGCACTTGCCTTTTCAGGCGGTTGCCTGTTGTGGTTCGGAGATGGGAAGAGAGATTTGTAGATTCAACGCCGGCAATTGCCAGTACTCAAGAAGCGCCCATGTGCTGGCGCTACAAGCACAATATACACTAATAGAGAGCATATAAATGCGTAATAGATACTATGTAATAAATATTTGTCCAAAAAAAATTCGAAAACCACGATGATAATAACTCAGAGCTCAATAAGGCATGATGTGGCTAATTGCAAGTGGATTGGGCCACTTCTACACATCAGAATTGGCCCAAAATTAAACATAGTGACGGTCTATGTACACCCTATGTGGGTGACCCAGTATGTCTAACGATTCTTGCATTTTTCAATTTCTCACGCCTTCAATTCCCTAAAAATAGGGAATTGAAGGCGTGAGAAATTGAAAAATGCGAGAATCGTTAGACATACTGGGTCACCCACGTAGGGTGTACATAGACCGTCACTATATTTAATTTTGGGCCAATTCTGATGTGTAGAAGTGGCCCAATCCACTTGCAATTAGCCACATCGTGCCTTATTGAGCTCTGAGTTATTATCATCGTGGTTTTCGAATTTTTTTTGGACAAATATTTATTACATAGTATCTATTACGCATTTATATGCTCTCTATTAGTGTATATTGTGCTTGTAGCGCCAGCACGTGGGCACTTCTTGAGTACCGGCAATTGCTGGTGTTGAGTTGTTACCGCCCCGCTGCAACTACACCCCAGAAAGGCCACACGACCACACACCCGCTGCTGCGGGTGTGTGGTCATAAGGTAAGTTTCTTTACTAGTAGATACAACAGCACAAAAAGAGCAGCGACAGCTGCTCTTTTTGCGCTCCTTTGAATCTTTATACTAACGTATCCTTTATTATTATAGATTGAGGCCTGGGCCAAGGCGCGACGAAAACGCACGAAATGACAAGGGCCCAAGCGGCAAGAGCCAAACCGAAGCAAACAACGGCACGCCAAACAAGAACCCAACAACGGATCGCCCAATGCCCCAGGAACCACACACCCGCTGTGGCGGGTGCGTGGCACTGTTTAACGTGAGTTCCCCCCATGCAACTGTAGACCTTACTTACCTTATGTAGAACCACACCCGCCTCAGCGGGTGTGGTTCTGTGTGGCGTGATGTCGGCGGTGTCGTTGGCGTGGTGTCGTTGAGCCGCTCGATCGGCCCATCCCCATCGCTGGCGTCCTCGTCGTATTGCGTTGTCGTTTGGCGTGGTTTTCCTCAGCGGTTTGCTCGGCGGGATTTCGTTTGTGGGGTTCATTTGGCGTGGTGGTCGTTAGTTGGTTCGTTTGGCGGGTTTCGTTCGGTACCTGGGACCAGGCCATGACTGGAAAATAAAAGTATGTTATATTTAGTAGAAAAATTGAAAGCAGTGCAAAAAAGAGCAGTCGCTTGCTCTTTTTGCCTTAATACTTGGGGACATAGAAAACCCCGTGGCGGGTGTCTGGTTTTGGGTATCGGTTCTTTGCTCGTAAGTTCGGTGGGGTGTGGTCGGGTTTCCAATTGCACGGTTTTCGGTGGGTTGTAGGGTATTGGTGCGGATTGTGATAAATATTAAGTATTGGTTAGTTAATGAGATTAAGCCACGCAAAAGGAGCAGCTATCGCTGCTCCTTTTGCGCACCTGGTAATCTATTAGGGGGGG
>MU129431.1:0-14700 GCA_014904985.1 Hydnum rufescens UP504
GTGTCTGCTTCGATAGTAGCCCCAGGTTTGAAATTGTCTTTCTTCAATGGTGCTATGGTATAATACCCAAGGTCTGACGAGACGAGCCAGGGGCGGAGTTGAAACCGGTAGTACATACTAGCTAGTAGAAATGTTGGTAGAATCGTTGTTGCAGCCGAACACAAGCGATGGTTCATCAAAGAACAGGAAATGTACATAAAATGTCGGTAGTTCTTACTAGCTGGTGGATCCGCACAGCCTAACCGTGTCTAGGTGTGACAGTGTTGTGACAGAACGGGAAGAACTGTATGGCCAAAATAAAAGGCATAAAGCGACCTGCAGCACATTCCTCGACCCAGGCATGTAGGATGGGACTTTGCCGTGGATCAATACTGACCCAAATTTCTCCCAGCCCCAACTACTGAAAAAGAGGAAGGTCGAGGCAGACCGGGACCCGATAAAGAAACCAAGAACTTTGAAGGAGAAAGCTTCTGAGCGGAAGACAATCCCTATCCCTGCCGTTGACTCTGGGGATAGTGGAGAGTCTGATGTCGATGAAGATGATTTGCTATTCTACAAAGAAGTCTCTCCTTCTCGAGTCTTCTTAAATGGTCTTGACCAAAAGGCAATTGCCAGGTGAGGATGTGATTTCTCCGCTCAATTATGCGCTAATCGTTTCATACCCCTCACAGGAGCAAACACGAAGAGAAAAGATTACACAAACTGACAAAACCTGCACGCATCCATGCTGACCATGACGACCTTCCATCGATCGCTTCTCATGACGATGACCCGCAACTCTGGGACTCAGATTTAGGCAAAGATTCTGGCTCCGAGGGTGATCCTGAAGGCGACTCGGACTTGGACTCCGATGGCTCTGAGTCCGACGGGCCCGCATCTTCTGACACAGAACAGAGTTACGAGAGACAACCACGTCCGAAGAACAAATTATTCCATACCGACATCGTGCAGGGGTCCGAGCGCCTTCCCGTGAAGCTCCCCGATGGAACCCTTCGAAAACGGGGTCACTTGCCGGCCCAGCACCTGAAGAGCTTTCAGATTCAGACAGCGATGCATCATCGACCGGGCCAAAAAGCCGACCGGATGCTCATCCTGGCTCCAGGGTGGAGGACGTTTCTACCGGTGCACGATTCGGTAGACCAGCAGTCGTGACCATTATCGGTGCCCGGTCCAGGAAAGCTAGAATTCAGGGTGCCAAGGAGCAACTGGCTGGAATATGTCAGGAAATTCTTGCAGACCCCGAGAATAGCGTGAGTGGGTCACTCTCCAGGATTTGAACCGTACTTTGACCCCTGAACATACGAGAGTTTAGCTTGGATTGCTCCGGCGCTTACATTCCTTCGCACTTCCTTCCATCGCGACCCAGACCCATCCAAAACCTGTAGCCAATGACCCACTCATCCGGAAACTTGCATTTCTATCTCAACTAGCTGTCTTCAAAGATATCATTCCCGGATATCGGATACGACCACTGACGGATAAGGAAAAGGCAGAGAAAGTCAGCCAGATGGTGCAACGGACGCGGGACTACGAACAAGGTCTTGTCGGAGTGTATCAAAATTACCTCCAGGTTCTCGAGGACGAAATAAAAGGTACGCACACTGTCTCTCTTACAAGCACGTGGAGTTTTCCTAATTCACTATGGTCTTTAGCCAAATCAGAGCTGTCAGGGACTGCACTTCGGTGTATGTGTTCTCTCCTGACTGAAGCGACGCATTTCAACTATCGTGTGAACTTGATGAGCGCCATCGTGGCTGATCTCAGTAAAAAATCGTGGGACGAGGTGTTTTCTTTCATGATTCTATCTCACATCGCTTCCTGACCTGGTATTCTCATCAGTCTTCCGAACTGTGTCTCAATACGATCGTCACTGTCTTGCGAAAGGACAACACGGGCGAAACCTCACTCGAAGTTGTCCGTCTTCTGAACCGAATGGTCAAAGAACGCCGCTTCCACGTACATCCTAATGTGCTCTCTTGCTTGCTTCACCTCCGATTGAAAAGCGAGCTCGGGGGTGTCCGTGCTTCCGACGATCGTGCAGAGAAAGAGGAGGATCGGAACAAACTCCGAAAGCGAAACGACGTGAAACGACACAAAGGCAGGGGGAAGATGGAGGATAAACTGCATTTGAGCAAAAATGCGAAGAAGGTATTGAAAGAAAATAAAGAAATCGAGGAGGAGATGCGGGAAGCTGAGGCGGAAGTGGATCGGGAGGAGCGAGCCAAGACTGTGCGTATATACCAGCTCGGCCGTGAAATCGTACTGATCATATTCCTATTCTGTTAGCACACTGAAACCCTCAAACTTCTTTTCGTCCTTTATTTTCGAATACTTAAGAATCCTCATCCAACCCCGACTACTTCCTGGAGCTCTGGAGGGAATTTCGCGGTTCGCGCACCTCGTCAATATCGACTTCTTCAAGGACCTTCTAGCCGTCCTTAAAACATTAATCTCGCGCGAAACATCAGATACACGTACTGAGGGTCCGGACGGAGGAGTTGATGCTGGTGCCACTTTACTGGGGGAGGAAGAAGGGCGACGTCAACGACTGATGTGCATCGTCACAGCCTTTGAATTGCTCTCGGGTCAAGGTATGCTTGATCTTCGAATGTTAGGCGATTTGCGATAGGTTAACTCAAATTCTGTAGGCGAAGCCCTGGTAATCGACTTGGGAGATTTTGTCAACTTCCTCTACGTCATCATCGTGGAGCTCTCCGTTCTTCGGGGAATAGAAAATGTCTCCCAAACCTCTAGGGCATCTAAAGTCCCGTCGGGTCTGGTCGGAGAGGCGCGAATGCCACAGTGACAGACCTTCTCTTCCGAGCGCTGTCGCTTGTGTTTATGACCCGCACCTCAGCTGGAAACAGCCCTCCTTGGCGCTCCGCGGCCTTTGCGAAACGCCTCCTGACAGCAGCTCTATACTGGCCCCCGGCAACAGTTTTGCGGGTGCTCGATTTCGTGCACACCCTTCTGGTGAAAGAGCCGGCTCTTGACAGTCTGCTCTCGACCGACGATCGTGTCACAGACGGCATATATAGACCTGAGCTGGATGATCCGCAGCTATGCAACGTGTTCGCCACGAGCTTCTGGGAGCTGCGGCACTTGGAAAAGACGCACTGGGATCCACGAGTTAGGGCAGAGGCAGGAAAGTTGGCAAATTTCCGGCGCTAAAAGGACATGTAATTCAGATGATAGTACACATAATCAGTTAATACATTGAGGGAGGCGGTATATTCTACAAGACTTTCTTCCCTTGGATCCACACTGCAGAGCGGTTGGACGGATCCCCCAAACACCACCATTTTTCAAGGAACTCGATCGTAACCCTATCAACCGTACCGAAGAAATCCAACTGACCGAGGCCCTTCCCGCTCTTAGGATCTACCAAATTGACTATGAGGTGATGAACAGTTAGGTCCGAGGATTTCTCGCCGAAAAGAAACAAATAACATACTTTGCTGAGCGTCAAACGGTGCACCTCGAACGAACTGGCCAGTCTTGAGGCCAAGAGCCTCGGCACCACCTTTTGTGGCCAAATACAATGCCTCTTTCCAATCAATTGCCAAAGAACCCGTCTCACTTGAAGACGCCCCATGAGATGGTTGTCTCGTTGCTTCCTTTCGGGCACTGTCTCGTATCCGTGAAGTAATAACAGCCTGCCGCATGGCTGTAGAAATATCGACAGTGTATCCGCCAGCAACGTCACTTCCTAATCCAACGCCGACTCCAATGTCCAACGCTTCGCGGAGGGGGAAAGGAAGAGATGAGAAATAGACATTTGACAAGGGACAGTGTGCAACTGCCGTGCCTGCGAATTTTAGACGGTCAAGGGATGGCGAGTCGAGGAATGTACAGTGGGCTTGGATGGTACGAGATGTAAGGAGATTGCTCTATAATATGTGGCTGGTGGAAGCTACAAGACGACTTCAATGCAAACAGACTTACGCGGTCGAACACTTCGATATCGTCTACGCCACGCTCCGATTTGACCCAGTCTACCTGATCACGGGCCTCCGCAAGATGACTTTGGACCTTGACATTGAGGTCTGCGGACAGTTGACCTAGACCACTGAGAAGCTCGTCGGTACATGTAGGCACAAATCGGGGCGTTATGACTGGTTCCACGAGTTGTTGATGTTTCGGGAGGTGTGCAGTGAGCCCCTCACATCGGTGGATAAAACTAGCGGCAGATGTGAGCGAGGACTCTGTAGAAGCCTCGACATAGGATGGCCTGGTAGACTTGTCCATCGAGAGCTTCCCAATAAAGCCCCTGAGTCCTGCATTTTGGAACGCATCCGCTAGTATAAGACTGTTCCTCGGTATCAGACGCAGGAGACATACGTCCATGAGATAGCGTCATCTTACTTGGTCTCCTCTTTAATCGTCCCAAAGAGCAGAGCAGCACCAGTACCAGCTCGTATGAGACGCTCGGCTAGCCTAGTATAAACCATACGTGCTAGTCCATTGGGATCCTGATCGAGCTGTTCTTCCGCCTTGAAGGCATACGCGTTAAGCCATTCCATCAGAGGCAAATGGAGACCGGTGCCAAGGTACAAGTACTGAGGAGCATGAAGATGAAGATCACAAAAGGTGGGAAGAAGAAAGGATCCTTGAGGTAAAGACGTAATTGTGGCCTCTGGCCGAGCTAAATACGATGCACCAGTAAGAGAATCGGCAACACAAACGTCTTCGATGAAGCCTAATTCATCAACGGCGACAATGTGATCATGCAGAACTTCCAAATGTCCGAGATGAGTGGTATGCACGAAAGTCCCCACAAAGAGGTTTGAGGATGGCATTGTCTTGGGATGACAGGACCCCGGCGAACTCCGATCCAGCACGATCCACGATTGAACAAAAAGTCATGACCAAAAATGGGAGCACTTTCAGCTGACTTTCTAGCATGCGTAAGCACTTTGTACTTCTGTGATATGAAGCTGAATCGTACCCGAAATCCAAATCACTGTCCTTCGGGAATGACCAAACTCTTGCTGTTGTGTCAACTGTTGAAGGTTTTGGCAAGCTGTGAAGTCCTGGGCCCTCTGTGGGCCTATGGCTCATAGTAAATCAATTGTTGAAGCTTCTGATCTAGTTTTTTGGTTTGTTTTTACAAGTAGGGAGATTTTTGGGATTTGTTCTGGAAAATGACTCCTGGACACATCCGATACTCCAAATGGGGGAAATATTGAGAATATGAGGACCACGCAAGTGGGAACAGGTCACGGGTCTAGGACGCGAAAACACGCTATCGGAGTTCGCCGGGGTCCTGCAATGACTCACTGTTGGTATGCCAAAGAATCTTTCATTGACGTTTCTGGGTACTTGCTCCGGAGGGGGCCCACATCCACTCGTAACTGCTCTTCTATTGCTCTTAATATCGATGGCGAACTCTGGTGTACGCTGTCGCAGCGATTGTGAATTCAGGCGGTCAGCCACTTAGTGATGATTGTTAGTAGTGATCGACTGTGCTGAAGGGACACAGATGCAACTTAATAAGGCTGGATTGCGAATTGCACGCATCACGAAGGTATTCATCACTCATCTCCATAGTAAGTGTATCAGCCATATCCTGTTTATCGATCACTACTAAAGACACGCCTATCTTCTAATCTCTCAGTCGACCACTGCACCGGATTAGTCCCCTTAATTTCTAGTTTAATGTACGGCGTTTCACCTGCTCCATCCACCCCGGTCAGCTTGATTCAGACTACGCAATTTATATCGTTCACGGCGTTATTAACATACCACATAGCGCCGCCTAGATATATATGGCCCACCTGGCCTTCGACTATTGGTCAGAATGACACTCAAACTAACATGCAGCGAGCTGTATGGGAAATATGCTGTCCATGAACTCTTGTCCTCAGGAACAATACCTTCGTGCGGATGCGACATCAACGAACCACACCCGAATGAAATTCCCGGACGTGATATATTATGTGACGAAGATGGGAAGTGGCTAGCTATAGAGCGTGAGGCGCATGGGATGTCCATAGATGCCGGGCCACTGGTACATAGAGGTTGGATCCGCCCATCTGTTCTCCTTCTCGAAGCCGGACTAAACCCAGTCATCTTACAATTCCTCATCAGTCCCATGCATAGGTTACGTGTTCACTGAGCCTCCCCGTGCGGAACCACTCAGCCAAGAGGGGCACATCGAGCCCATCACTCGAAATCACGCAGCACTGATCTCGGCAGGACATCGGAATCCCCGCGCGCTCCTCGGGAGACTTCTCAGTACACGGATTCCCATCTCTCTTCCTGATGGTACTACACTGTATCCACCACCATTGAGCATAGCGGGCAGGAAAATTGTCGTGCTAGGCGACACGTCCGATTCGGATGGCATCATGGAGCTAGCGGCAGACGCTAGTCTGCTCGTCCATGAAGCCACCAATGCGTACGTACGGGCTCCTGGAGAACATGCTACATTGGAAAACATGAGCGAAGACGAAAAGAGACGCGTGAGGGAGAAAGCAATTTCGCGAGGCCATTCGACGGCGGATATGGCTGGAGCGTTCGCGAGGAAGATTCGTGCTAGGAGACTCATCCTGAAATCACTTTAGCGCAAAGTGGGTTGTTTGTCTTGCAACGCGGTGTGCTCACTAAATCTTGCGCATCCTCCATCTCTTTGCTGATTGCAGATACCCTGATCCGATACCGCTTGTCCTTGAGACAGATCCTATGCATGAACGGGTGGCGAAGATCCATCTTGCCCAGACGCGAGCGATACAGGCCATCGAAGATCAGGCCAGTGGGGCATGGGGCGATGGACGACGAGCAATTGCCGCCAGAGATTTATTAACCGTAGACATTGGGAGCCACGAAGTCGAATGATGCACAGCATGCCATGCCAAACATTGGAGCCATGGAAATCCGGGTCTCATTTTGCCTGTCCAGACAATCCTGCAGCCGAGTCTGGGTCTTTGAAATAAAACAGAAAGTGCAACACTGAGTTTGAAAATACCCAGAGGCTTAAAATTTACCTCCCAGTCCTCAATGGGTGGATTCACACCTTTGGGCTATTTATGGCCTGGCTTTGGGTACTTTGATTAGGCGGTTTCACGATAATGAAGGGGGTTACCACACAACAACTCAAGACAAATATTCGATTGGCCACCAAAACAGTGTTCTTGGGTTCATTTGAGCGCCCCCTATTGCCTAATGTGGTTTGTTTGGGGCTTAATTTACTGATCCCCTTTGCTCGCCGCGGATTCCGGAGGTGCGACTTGCACACACCCATTCGGGCCATTCCCACCCAAACCTTGACGCAGTGGCCTCTCATACATCCGTCTTCGCCGTGGGGTCTGCTCGGGGAGTGGGATATGTTTCGTCACAACAGGTCGGCCAGTATTATTGTATAAGAGAAGCACATGACCAGGAAGACAAAAGAAACAGCAACTACTCGGCGACTATACTCCCTACATTTGCACTTGCCATATTCCGAGCCTTCGGTTGATGCGGTAGGAGAGCAGGGCTGCCGATGTGACCAGGCAGCAGATCTTGGGTTCGGTTGCTGCCGAGGTGCCTTGTGAAGCCAATTAATGTTGGTGCTTTCACTTTGCTTATCATGCCGTATCCACGTATTCGGTGGGGTGGGCTTCGCTGCTGTGGGTGTGCAAGGGAACTTGCACTGAGGGGTCCACACGACATCGATTCAGAGGCCCGCACGCGGCTGCCAGTCTCCGAGGCGACGATGGGATGTTTGTGGATCCGGCCGATTCCAAGATTTATTCGCCCCTGCACCTTACTTGCCTACGCATGGGATTGTCAGCGAGACATGCGCACGCGGAGTCAGCGGATGTACTTTGACAAGCAAATTCAGTAGCTGTCACGTTTGCCATACATGTCATCAATGCCAGTATAAAGTATACCAGGCACCTGAAAAATTGCCTCTATCTCCCCCCCGCTGGAGCAATGGCCAAGTCTCCCTCGTCTTGGTGGCTACGTCTCGTCGTGTACAGCATCACTGCCGTGCTGTCTGTAGTGTCCATTGGGCTCGCGATAAATGCCCTTGTCAAGTCAGTTCACCCATGTTTAATTTTACATCCCACCTGAGCCTGACATATCGTGTTGCTCCTGCAGAGCCAACCGGGATCTCAACCATGCAAAGAATTTAGCACTCGCCATTGCCCCCGCAAGGACGCGTATCAACACGTCTTTCCAGAATATTAAGATCTCCGGGGCCTTTCTCCTTGTCGGAGAAGGGCTGTTGGGCTTGACGTCCCTCTTCTGGATCTTGAATCTGTTCTTCTCCATCAGTAATTCCAAGTCCACGCACCTCGCAACTATTTACCTGTGGTCATTCGAGCTCGTGTGGACACTTGCAAGCGCTATCGCCACTCTTGTCATTGCGCGGAATAGGAGTGTGACAGTTGCTGCTTTTCTCGTAACGGGTGCCAAGATTCCTGACCAAGTTGTGAGGTACGTTAGTTTACAAGACCATACGTCCACTGTCCCCTTCCGGCCAGCTGCTAACTTGATGTAATCAGAGGCATTGAAAACACCATTGATTACAATCCGCTATATTGGAGTCACATTTACGGTGAGAATTTCCTCTACGTCCATAATGAAATATGGCCTAAAACCCACACCGGTTTGTCCAGTTCGCACATTTTCCATTATTCCTTGGGTTCTCCTCATCTTCGCCGCGATCGCTCTCGACCTCGCGATAACGCAAGTGCTCCCTGCTGAAGTCAAAGGTGTCGAACGCCCTGCCGCAACAGCTGAAGCGGATGAGAGTCCCGAAGCGAGTCCGGTCACCGAGGTAATAGCCCTTCGAATCGTCACTCGTTTTGGTCGTGATATTTATATGATTACTGTGTCCATGCCTTCAGAAGCCTCCACTTGAAGACAAAAATCCTCGTAAAGATGACAAACACGCAGGGAATTCCTGAAACGCTGATCACGAATTGATATTCAAGCTACGAAGTCTGGAGTAATGAGCATGAAGAAGGAAGGTATCCTACCTAATATGTTATATCGCACTCCACGGTTCTTTTTTTTTTTCGTGCCCCTTGCCGTCCACAACTCGACATACGTGGGATGTTCGGCCCCCTTTCCCTGCGTATGTAAATAATGTCTCAATGAACGCAGTTGGCCTCATGATCAAGGCAACATTGGTATTTTTCTCCTACAGTTCCTTTCCCGCCATTACCTTGTGACGTTTACTAGAAGCCGAGGCCGCTCGTCCTTTGCGGCCATGTTTGAGCTGGTGCTCCCGCTCCACCATGAATCGCCTTGTAGCTACGATCATCGCTGACAGGCCATGTTCGATCTACGTACGTGTGCGACGTGTGCTTGGTAGTGGACACTGCCAGTGAGGTGTGGTGGAATGCAGTCCATACTATGTCCAGCCAAAATTGGATTCAGCCATGATTTCGCGAAAAGCATTCGACCCCTATTCGCTCGCACTCTTTACTGTAAATCTCTCCATTATCTAGTGGAATGATGGAATCTACCGGACACCGTTAGAGCATCTCTTAGCTGCCTAGTGGTGCACCTTGGCATATTCTTGGAGAATGTGCAAGTTCGCAGTGTGCGAGCCGGACCAGGGAGCCTGAACTTGGTAACCAACCACCATTTGAAGACATTTATTAACTCCCTCCCCCCAAGGGGAATAAATAATCAGGCTCAAACTGTAAACCCGGCCAAATAACGGGGAAACTCTGGCCACAATCCAAGTATCACGCTTCGCATGTGGAAAAACGTAGCGGGTGGAAATATGTCGGGGGGTTCAACTTCTCACTGAGTAAGTGGGGAGTCGAAGGACGGCCAGGAAGGGGGGCGGGGGCGGGGGCGGTCTAATGGACTTTACATCGGTGGTGTTTGGATTTGGCGCTATGAGCACTTTGTACTTTTTTTTTCTTTCCCTCTTGATTGTTAGACCGTATTTCATATCGTCATATGGGCTACCGCATGGGTTCCCCAAGTAGCCCCTACATATGAACTCCTGTTAAAGGATGAAAGGACCTTGTGTTACTCGATTGAATGGGTGCACGATGTTGAGGGTGTGTTAAGTAAGCGTTAGATTGCGAGACATACCCTGAAAAGGAACACCAGCAACAACCGACAGACGAGTCAGGTGGTTTGTTCAGAACCATGCTGAGAAAAAGGCACTGGATGTTTTGCCTTCATGTACATGGGAGAAGCATCCCAGTGACTTGGACTGATTTTGTCTGCCTGGCGGCGCTTACAGCCCGCGACTTGGATTTTGGATCCGCACCACCTCTGGCCAAAATTGGGAGAACGATAACCCCTCAACACAATGTAGTGACAAGTGGTCTGTTGCAACATTCTTGCCTTATCAATATCTAGGGCCTGGTGTGGTCAGATTCTCCAAATTCTCAAGAAATGTGCATTTCCCTTTCCCAACCTTTGGTGAAGGATTCCAGGTGAACAGCTGCACTGTTTGGCTTCATTTTTTAACATGTTGGAGTTAATATTCTCTACTGCCCCATGGTCTCTGTGGGTGTTTTGGATTAGCTTTGGGTTGTCTGTGTACTTGAGGGTTGGTAGCCACAACATTGTTCTATCCTTGTCACCTTCCTGGTTTCCCTGGAGCATGTTCTCACAATAAATGATGTCATATACATCTAATTCAAGTTATTTACAACCATGAAGGCCTTGTGAGCCATGGAGAATTTGGATAACACCAATGTCAAGTTGATGGTACTTGCTCATGTGTTAAGGGTAGGCTATTGCACGGGGTTTTGACCCCGCAGGGGAAATCCCCGCGGGGCGGGAGTACCAATGTGGACCCATGCCTAAAACCCACCAAGAACCCACCATCCCCTGGAATATGTGGTGGGTTTCCATATCCCCAAGGCCAACAGGTCTAACCATGGATGTATCATCTCACATCAGAAGCCCTATCTCCTGTCCACTGGGGTCATTAAATAACTAATTATTGATTTATTATTATATAGATACATTCTGGTACATTAGGAAAGAAAAAATAAATTAAAGGCAATCCCAAAAGAGCTGCTTCTGCTCTTTGGCATTGTTTCATACACCCCATAATATAACAACTAATGCCACACACCTGTCAAAGTGGGTGTGGTGATGTATTTGGGGTTGGGGTCTTGGGTGGGATTCTTCAGGTGGGGTTGCATGGAGGGAGAGAGGACCTATGATAATAAATATGTGAGTGTAGAAAAAAAGATCACAAGCAACACCAAAAGAGGCTCTTTTGGTGTCACTGTAATAAAGAAAAACACTTAATATAGCCACACACCTGCCAAAAGCAGGTGTGTGATGCTGTACTTGTTTCGTTGTCATATGTGTCAGTGGATTGGGTCTGCAGCTGATTCCGATCGGTACTTGACTACTGTACATACATATTATGTAATGTATTCGGAACCCACTGCCCACATCTTTCAACAGGTTATGGGCCCATCCATTTCCTGAGGGCTATACCATCAACTGTGCGAGTCCACTAGCTCTGTGCATCAATTGAGCTTTGTCTTCTGTGACCAAACCCATGACTGTCTGGATGAACTGAGCCATAGTCCACAACATCAATACCATGTCCAAAAACCTGTCATTTGTTCTCTTTTCTGTGTCTAAACTGTGCGACTATTCCATGGTCCATCTGGGGCACCCCTGTCTATACCTGGGAGTACCTGTTCTTTGGGGAAACCTCTACTTGCACCTGGGATTGACATTTTACCCATGCTTGTGAACCTGTATCCTGTGTCTACTGCAACTGTTGTACCTGTGTCTTTTTTCAGGGAATTTTCTATTGCCATTGTGCTGTGTTGATGAGGTGGAGTATTTAGTTGGTGTTTGGGTGGGCTCTGGCCCTGGACCAGAACACTATTTTGAGACGTGCATGAGGAAGTCTCAGGACTCAGCTTGCGACTCTCATGGGACCTACTAGGGTCTTTTGGGTGGGATGGAGGTGGTGCTTGGGTGAGGGGATTGCCATGGATCCAGCTCATCAATCAGGGTGCATGGAGGGGATTTGGATATCCAGCTTGCAGCACATGACATCATCAAGACATCTACTGTTGTTCTTCTGGTTCGCATGAGGGAGTTTGGGCTTGGCTCATGGTACCCACTACTGTTGGTATTTATTAATCTATGGTACTTGAGTCTTTACTTGAGTGGGAGTATAATTTTGTTGCCTGTCTTCCCCCCTTCTGCTTTTCTTTTTGTCTCACTCATGCAAACTCATTTGCTCCAGTGGGAGTTACTGCCTGCTTTTTCTGTTTTCTCACTCAAGTGGGAGCAATTTTCATTTTCATTCCTTTGACTCATTTCTGCTTCAGTGGGAGCATATCCCTTTTTCACTCACCCTGCCCCTAATTTAGACCTGTTGTGTCTACCCCCCCTTTTTTATTCTATCCTTTGATCTTGCCCCCCCCTTTGTTTATTTGGTACACCCCTGCCTGATTGTTATCACTGCAAGTGGGAGTGTCAGCAGATTGGGTCTGCAGCCAATTCTGATCAGTACTTGACTACTGTACATATGTATTATGTAATGTATTTGGAACCTGCCACCCATGTATTTCAACAATATGGGTTGTGAATACTTCGTGTGCACCCATATTTTGCCCAGGCCTTGTCTGCACATTCTTTGGATGGGGTTTCATAGAGGGAGAAACCTAAAATATGGTGTATGTTAGTTTGTAAAAAAATAATAAAAGCAATGCCAAAAGCACCTTGGTCAGTCATCTAAGCCTACCTAGTTAGGTACCACTTTTGGGGCAGATAATGGTACCTAAGTAGGTCCCATCACTATTCCAGCCAAAATGGCCATTTTACAGTCTGCACCTTCTGGCTCAGAATTGGCTGAAATGGCTGAAAATTGGCTGAAACTTGGCAGAAACTGGGACTTAGAGAGCATCTCAGACTTGCAGGACAGCAGGCCATGCAGGCTTATCGGGGATAATCACTGGTATTTATTATTATATTCCCCCCTCTGGTGTTTCATTTATAGTTATTTATTTATTATCATTATCACTCACCCCAGGTGGGGGCTGTTTTCATTTGGCAGTCTCATGTTTTTTTATCAACTTATGTATTTATTTATTTAAAAATTCAATTAAAAAAACATACCACACCTGCTAGGGCAGGTGTGGTACCATCCATTGCTTCCTTGAGACTTTGGACAGGGGGTCATCCGGTGTTCAGATGTGGGTTCATGGGGCATGTTGCTGGGGTGTCAGGCAGCAAAATATTAAGTTAAAAAACAGACCTTTTGTACCACACCCCCACTGAGGGGGGCATGTGGTACTGGGCATTGCTGCCTTGGGGCTTGGATGGGGGCTTGCCCAGCTCATCAGTGGCCATTTGAGTGGGCTTGGCTTGGCAGTTCACTGTTGTGTGGGTCATTTGGGGGTTGCGGCTGTTCATTTTGGGAGCTTCAAATTGAATCCTAGAATTGAATGATAATGAACGTTAGTAAAAAAAATTCAAAGTGACGCCAAAGGGGCAGCTTGTGCTGCTCCTTTGGCATCACTGTAGATGTAGAAAGTTTTAAAAAAATACCTTGCAGTACCACACACCCACATTGGTGGGGGTGTGGTACTCATTGTTGTCCGGGGTCACATACCTTCGACTGCCAGTTTTCCATACAGTTCTTGGGTGGGTTGGGGGGGTTTCGGGCACATACTCATTCGGGGGGAAGGAAAATCTAGAATACAAAAATTTGGATCAGTACAAGTTAACACAATGCAAAAAGAGTTGCCTTCGCAGCTCTTTTTGTGCCATTGGGGGTGCGTTACATTACATACCTTGTATAGAACCACACACCCACTACTGCACGTGTGTGGTTTGTCTCTGTGTTTGGCACATTGTTGTTCATGGGGATGTTGTCATTCTGGCAGGGCTTCACAGGTCTTCATTTGCAGCAATACCTAGAATGAAAAATTATTAGTTAAAAAATTAAAAGCGACACAAAAAGAGCAGCTTTCGCTGCTCTTTTTGCACTGTTGGATATGGGAAAATAGCCTCCCTTAAATAGTACCAGACGCCTGCCATGGTGGGTGTCTGGTTTGCATTGGTTTTTCATTTGGCAGGGTTTGGTGGTGCATTCATCGGGTTTTCTTTTGGTGTGGCTTCAGTTGGACTCTCGATTAGTAAAAAAATTCAAAGTGATGCAAAGGGAGCAGCTTGCGCTGCTCCTTTTGTGTCGTTGTACATATAGAAATCAAATAAAAAAAATAAAAACCTTGTAGGACCACACCCACTGAAGTGGGTGTGGTCCTTGGTTTGTACTGCGGTCATGCAGTTCATACTCAGTATGGGGCTTGGTCGTCATGTTGGGGGTTTGAAGTCTTGTGGGTTCAGGCTGGTCAGTTATATACCCTACCTAAGTTAGGTACCATGTTTGGGGCATGAAATGGTACCTAATAGGTGGCCTATGGCTTTCGGCCATTGTATGGCCAGAAGGTGTGTTTTGAATAAGAGGGGTCCACTTATTTTGGGCAATTTTGGGCAATTTCAGGCAATTTTGGGCAACTTCTGGTCTTTTTTGGGCCATTTGGATTACTTAGAGGTACACCTACTACTGTATTGCTGGTCTACTGTTGCCTGAAACTTGCCCATAAAATAACTTAGAGAATTTGAGAGTTTCATGACTTAGACATTATATCTACATCAAAACTAACATCTAGTTGCTCTTCATCTGACAATGAACTCCCCCCGGCCCCAATGTCACTCTCAATATCACACTCACTGGCATCACTTCTGCCA
>MU129432.1:0-14445 GCA_014904985.1 Hydnum rufescens UP504
TCTCAGGATTTCCGCTGTTACTCCGGACTACAGGTCCGAGTATTTTCCAGTTGACTCCACGAGCTTAAGGACCGCTGTGCTCGTTTCTGCCTAGTCCCTTCCGGGCTGCTGGATTGCCTCTCCGTCCCCTCCTATCTTTGTTATCTCATTCCTGCCCGGATTCTCTCGGACTTAGCCGGACTTACACCGGACTTAGCCAGAATTATCTGTGTTTATATTTGTTTGGTGCTCTCGTCGCAGCGTGGCCCTGACAGAAACCATATTACAAGATCAATCACCTCATCAAACTAGCTAGGAAAAGTTGTAATTTAATGTCTATCCAAAAGTTTGATGAATATATTCGTGAGTTCATGGTTATTGCAAAGGCACTTGAGGAACAATGGTCTCTATCTGAGACTGATAAGCACAACTACTTTTGGAGAGGTTTAAAACCTTGTACCTTTTGTGAAAATGTTGCTAACATCCTTGTGAATCTTGAATTGTGGACAGACTTGATGAAACCCCACCTATGAATGAGGTTATTAGTACAGTCAAGACTCACCTCAAAAGAGACCTTTACTGGGTTGCTGACAATGATGAAGGCCTAGAGGTCTTGAGCAAGACAGGTGTATTGAGTTCATTGGATTCAGACAAAGAGTCCTCAATTTCAGATTTGGATGTCGAGAAAGATACTAGTTGATCTAAGTCTAAGAAATGTTGCATTAGACTTGAATCAAAAGTCAAGAAAGAAGAACCTACCACAAAGCTTCAACAGGAAGCTAAGCCCCAGGTGCAAGAGCCCGGGGACTCATCTAAGTTGAATATCAATGATCTTGTTGAAAAGATTGGCTGTTTGATGATTGTAATTGAGGCTGATAGGACAACAAAAAGACCTCCTAGGCCTTCTGGATCATTGATAACGTGTTTCATGTGTACAGAGAACAGGCACTCACTGAGGGACTGCCCAGAAACTAAGGCCTTTATTGCAAAGAAAATTTTGAAGTTTTTGCACAAAGGTCAACTTGTGAAGTTCGATGGTTCAGATTTGCCTTGTGGCAATGTTAATAATGGAGGTGTTGCTGTAGAAGATGCTTTATAGCTCTGCAGAAATTACTAACACCACCAGATGTTGGCTAAGGTTATAGGGATTGGGAATGAAAAGGTATGGGAGGGGCTCAGGTTAGTCTCAATGAGTTGATTGGCTTACTAGGTATAGAAATGATATGGATGACTCTGGTATGATGTAATGTTTCTGACTCTAGCTGGACTACTTGTATCATGATTGTCGAATTGAAACTTAGAAGCTATTTCTGATTTTAAAACTTTTATGGGCTTGAACCTATGTCAGGGCCATGCTGTGATGAGAGCACCAAACAAATATAAACACAGATAATTCTGGCTAAGTCCAGGAGAATCCAGGCAAGAATGAGATAACAAGGATGGGAGGGGACAGAGAGGCAGTCCAGTGGCCAGAGGGGACTAGGCAGAAATGAGCACAGTGGTCCTTAAGCTCACAGAGTCAACTGGAAAGTACTCAGACCTGTAGTCCAGAGTAACAGGAGAAATCCTGAGATTATGTAATATGAATACAGAATACATGAAGGCTGACCTGTAGTCTGGAGTAACAGCAGAAATCCTGAGAGACCAAAGCTGGGGTCTCTGGACTTTGCTCTCGGACTACTTATACATGATGACTATACTATGGGGGAGTGATTGCTAAACTGGGGGTGGTTACAAGGGGGACAGGAACAGGAACAGGAACTTGGCCAGGGGGCAAACCAGAAGCAATGGGAAATGAAAGGGAAATGAAAAGGAAATGAAACCAAGATAGGGTTGGACCAGAGTCAAACCGGAATCAAGCTGGAAGCAAAGTGGACTTGGGAAAAGGAAATAAGTGGGGAACTGGACTGGAGGTGGGTGGACAAGGACCAGAGTGATCCGGAGTGGACCAGAGTTGACCGGAGTAAGGGGCAAACCCTGACATCACCCCCCTCTTAGGGCTGATCATCCTGATTGGCCAGAGGAGCAGGGATCAATGGATTGACCAGTCTGGGAGGTCTGCAGGAGGTTTGGTTAGGAGTGGACATGTCCAGAACCCAATGGAGGAGAAGTCAATGGCACTGATCCATCGTGGAGCTTCTGGATGAGCAAGGTGGAACTCTGTGACGACTTCCGGGGCATTACCTAGATTGGTCTCTGGAAGCCATTGGTTCTCCGAGGGTGGGTAGCCTTTCCATTTCACCAAGTACTGGAGTTGGCCTCAGAAATAGCAGGAGTTTTCAATCTGTTCCACCTCATACTCCTCCTCACCATCATGGAGGATAGGAGGAGGTGGAGGATGTGCAATGCAATCTGTAATTGGGTCAGGCCAGAAAGGGCAGAGTTTCGAGACATGGAACACTGGGTGGACTCACATGGAGGAGGGAAGTTTGGGCTGGATAGCAGAGCAGGAGATCACCTTGTCTACTTTGTATGGGCCTAACAGCCTGGGCAGTCATTTTCAAGACCTAAGAAAGGGCCAAAAATGTGGCACAATATGGGCCTAGTTAAGACACTGCGCATTCATACTCATCCACTATCCCGGTACTTCCCGGTATTTTCTTAAGTGCCTGTGACTCAACACTGAGAGGAATTTGGTAACCAAGGATAGCTTAGAAATGACTGTCTGAAGAACTTCTCGGTTTCAGAATTGTAAAATATAGCCCCAGTCAGGAGCTTTACAACTTGGAAAACTATGCTAATGAAAGATGCTTGTTTTGTGATTTTAAAGAGATTCAGGTCTGAGGCACCCAAGTTTTGGCCTATCCAAATAAGGAAATTGCCTTATTTGGAAGTACCCTTTTAAGGAAATTGCCATATTTGGATATTCCTTTTAAGGAAAATTTCCTTATTGGGATGGCCAAATTTGGCAGGCTTTCCCTAGACGGCCAAGCCTGTTGGGAGCTGCCGACCCAGAAACATAAGCATCAGGCCTATGCCTCAGCTTAAAGGGCACAAACGTGCTCTAAACTTGGGAGAATATGCACAAAAAAAGGCATGGGCAAATCTCAAAAATGCAGTGGTATACTGACTGGAAGAAATGCAACAGAAGCTTCATATTTCTAGTCCCTCCCTCCCCCTAATGATGATGTGAGTGAGCAGAAAAAATCTGTGGCCAGCTCATCAGTATCTCTTCAGTCAGCCACTGGAACAGATCAAGACCTGCCCACCTCCAGTCCCCTTGCTTTGAAATCCTTTATGGCCTGTGCCTGGTCATGACTCCCAGCAAAAGTGCGTGTGGGAATGTGTGGGGCCATGGAAGGTGTGAAAGGGACTTACACTGGCCATATGGTGAATGGCCAACGGGCTCCATGCACCATAAGCAGGGACAATAAACAGCAATGAGATGCATGCATGACTGCTGAGGAGAATCATAGGAATCCATCTAGCCTTTACAATTGGCTCCAGCACTTACCTCAAAGAGCACAAGGGCTTGACCTCAGTTTGGAACCTGACCACAATACCTCGACAACACCCACCCCAATACCTTCCCCAGCACCTGCCCCAGCACCTGCCCCAGCACCTGCCCCAGCACCCACCCCAGCACCCACCCTGAAATCCACCCCACCTGTCATGATACCTGCCACAATAATTCACAGCACTCCTTCCAAGGCATCCACTATCCATCTCCCCAATTCCAACAACACCTCCATAGTATCCCTAGTTGATGATGAGCACATTCTAGTATCAAACTCTACAACTAAAATACACCAACAATGTTTTGTTCTGCCTCTGACCATTGAAGAAGCCTGTGTGGCAGCTAAAGGCCTCGAAGAAATCATCAGATCTTGTCGGAACACTGGTCCTGGCCACAAGGATTCCGGGCTGGACACACCTCTGGTTGGCTGGAAATGATGTGGATGTTCTTGAACATTTACATCAGTGATAATGTGGCTGGGAGTGATGGATGGATAGCAGCATCTCTCATTGCTGCCACAGCTGCTGGGAAAGGACAATGGTTAGCACATCGTCTCTGTGAATGGTCTTGTGCATACGTCAAGGACCCCAAGGACCTTCCAATCAATCCATATGGGACATGGAATGTCTCAATGCTTGTTTCGGATGAAGATCTAGTGCAGGACATTGCTCTACATCTTCAGAGTCTTGGACAATATATCTCTGCTCAGGATATTGTTCATTACCTTGATACACCCAAAATGAAGACTCACCTGGGCCTAAAGAAAACGATCTCGCACAAGACAGCTGCACGCTGGATACACATTATGGGATACTGGTGGGGAGAAGAACTTAAAGGTCAATATGCTGATGGCCATGAACGAGACAATGTTGTTACATACTGGCAATCCATTTTCCTTCCAGCATGGGCCGTGCTCGAAGCAAAAACCGGCAAGTTTGATAACGATGGATCCCTGGATGCATTGGCACCGTTACCGACATGTCCAACTGTCATCTGGAATCATGATGAATCAATTTTTTATGCCCATGATAGATGAAAGCTGCAGTGGATCCACAGCAGCAAGACTGCAAAGCCCTATGCAAAGGGTGAAGGCACATCATTGATGGTTGCGGATTATGTCTCACCTGACTACAGCTGGCTTTGAGAACCAGATGGCAGCGGCCCTGGTGCCAGAGTACTGTTGAGGCCCAGCAAGGAACATGATGGCTACTTCACATGTGATGGGGTTCTCGCACAAGCAACAAAAGCCATGGACCTTCTGGACCAATATTATCCAAATGAAGACCATGTCTTCATCTATGACAATGTGACCACTCACAAAAAGCAGGCTGAGGATGCCCTTTCTGCCCGACACATGCTGAAATATCCACCAAAGCGCATTGGGAAGGGCAAGAACACTGTGGAGAACTGGGGGCTCAAAGTCCCTCTAATAGATACAAATGGAAAGGCAGTTCACGGTCCTGATGGGAAGGTCATCAAAATTTTCACAAAGATGGTGGATGCGAAATTTGCAGACGGAACCCCCCAGCCGCTATACTTTCCCAACAATCACCCACGACACCCTGGATTATTCAAAGGAATGGAGGTAATCCTGGAAGAGCATGGGTTTCATAATGTGAAGTCTCTGAAACCCGAGTGTAAAGGTTTCAAATGCAAGCCCACCGCTACAGATTGCTGTTGCCATCACATCCTCTTCAACCAACCGGACTTCACCAATGTTAAATCTCTACTGGAAGACCTATGTGAAAGTCAGGGTTACACAGTAATATTTCTCCCAAAATTTCACCCAGAATTGAATTTTATCGAGATGTGTTGGGGTTATGGTAAACAAGTATACTGCCAATACCCTATCTCATCTGACCCCAGTGTCCTCGAGAAAAATGCTCTCATGGCATTAGAATCTGTACCACTACTCTCTATGCGATGGTAAGTGGTCAAGTTGAGCCAAGTCTGAATTTCTATAATTTTAAATCTTACATTTCAGGTTTTCAAACTGGTCTCTTCGGTTCATGGATGGATATCGATGTGGCCTTAATGGCTTGGAAGCGGTATGGGCCACCAAAAAGTATCATGGGCACCGCTGCCTCCCACCTGAAATGGAGCATGACATAGACTCTGAGTACAGAGGCTTCCAGATGTGATTTACCTAGTGACTTTAGGCCATAGGGGTGCATAGCCAGTGGTACTGACTTGATGAACAATCCCTTGATAAATTTGGCATCACATGAACCTTACATAATCATTCCGGAGTTTACCGGATAGTGGATGAGTATGAATGTGCAGTGTCTTAGGGTTACAGAGTGAGGGGCCCCAAAACAATATAAAATTTATATTGCGTACATTGATTTGGGGCCCATATTTTAGGTATATTTCAGGAATTGGGGCCCAAACACACTTAGGCCAATTTGCCTGTCGGGGCCCATTGAAGTGGAACTTAGTGATGGGGACATTTGAAAATATGTGAGGGTACTGGGAAGACAAGGCTGTATGAGAAGGCTCAGATATGCCTAACATTGTTGACCACTTGAGTGTCTCATGGGCCTTGAGGGGTCATTATATCACAGTTTTTGATATTCAATACATGTATGCACATTGTGAGAAAACTGAAACATTTATTGATGTGGGACTAGAAATAGATGCAGATATGAACAGGTAGATGGACACACAAATGGGTAAAAGGGAACAAGGGGATTAATATGCATTGAACAAGCCCAAAAACACCACAAATGGCCAGGATTTACCCATAAAAGGTGGTGTTGAGGGGGGAGGAGGAGAGCACTTGTCATAATGGAGCCAAAAGTGCTCCAAATGACTCATGAGTAGATGCATTGGAAAGAGGGAGTCTAGACGAAGAGAAAGAGCCCAAAAAAGGAACAAGCGGTGTTGGAGGGATAAATCCCTACACCATAGAAACACCATCCAAGGCCAATTTTACAACCAAACAAATGGACTGAACGTCCATCCGATTCTTAATTTTCACACCTTTCATTCATTGGAGAAACAGTCCAAATTCTATACATCCAAAACCCCTCATTCCACATCGTTCCTTTGCCTTAAGGGCAAAGAATTGTGATTATGTAATGACACGGACTGTGCCTGGCCTTTGTTCTGGACCCACGGACCTGTCACATGATTCAAAAAGGGATTATGTCACTCTAAAGGAGTATTGTTCGAATTTCTCCGTCATTTTTGATCAGATCGACTCGGAACAACCGCGCCCAGAAAGATACGAATCGTACCTATCGAACGGTACCAAACACGAAACGAGCGGATCAAAACTGCGGTCCCTGTAACAATATCTTTCCATGATTCATACTCTGAAGGAGTATTTCTTGATTTTCGAAGCCAATTCTTATCTGATTCGCTCACGAGTACCACTCCCTGAAAGCTGTTAAAAATGCGCATCGAACGGTACCAAGGGCAAAACGATCCGATAAGAACTCCATTTTTCACAAGACAACCCCTTCCTCATGACTCCCCCCTTGCTCCACCTACACAAATGACAAATTGGTTCCGGCCCTCTTAATTCCGATGCAAAGGGCACTCAGGGCGACCTATTCCACCTTTCCTTAAGGGAATCTATCCAGTTTCAAGGGAGGAATGCCTTGTAAAGTGTTTTTTGTCTCTTTTTCACTTGATTCTTGAATATCTCCACCAGTTTTGAAGCTTTTGACTTCATTTCTTTTTCATTATACTTCCCTTATCTCCGCTTTTCTTCCGGAATTTTTAATTGTGGTCTGGAATGTATATAAAGGGGAGGGGACATGTAAATATTTGGTTTTTCCCCCTATCACAGTCTGAGGCACTAAAGTATTGCCACTGTCTGGAGGAGATTTCCCACTTGTCAAGACTGTGTACAGCCACATTAAGACTGAATAGTCAAGAGGACGACTTCAGGGTGTGGCCTTGACATCTTAATTTTGTGACACTGATCTATTCCTTTGAGCAACCACTGTTCATTGGGATTTTCTATTATCCTAAAAGACCTTCATTTTCCCGGACCTGAATATTCGAATTGTCCCCGTGGCTCCCTTCATTTGTCCTATCCTCAACGACGTGGACAGTAGTTGGATTGGTTTATAACCATCCTGCTTACAAATTGGTGGTCCTTACAGGGAGCCACAAGAATATCAATTCGGATTTTTATTGACGATGGACACGTACTACAAACAATTACACAAAAATGTCTATGATGATGTACACCAGTATGCCTGGGCCACGTTCCAGAGATGCCCCTCGATTCAAAGGAAAACGAATTTTACGATTCCTTGTGGAATACGAGTTGTGTGCCACTGCGGCTGGCCTCAGTTCTACTCAGACTATACAACAAATCACATGTTATTGTGATATGAAATCTGAAAGATTCATCGAGTCTTTGGATGAATATTACAAAGACGACTGGGATCTTTTCAAGTCCTGCCTTCTCGAATTTTACCCCTCGGAAGAGGAAAAGCCTTATTACAGACCCGATCATTTGCTCAAGTTCGTACGGAAAGAACGAAAACTCTCGTCTGTCGAGGTATTTGACGAGTACTTTCGCGAGTTCATGGTTATCGCGAAAGCTCTTGAAGATCGCAAAGCCTTGTCCGAGACAGACAAACACGATTACTTCTGGCGAGGTATTAAGCCTCCTTCATTCCGTGAGGAGATTGCAATTGTGTTGCAAAACTCAAAGCGATGGATGGATTTGACGAGTCCTCCACCGATGAATGAGGTCACATGCATGGTCAAATTACGCTTGAGACAAGATCTTTACCGAGTTCTTGATGATGACGAATTGGATGTTCATAAAGACGAGATTCCGTCAGATTCCTCAAAGGAAGAGGAAGGATCCTCTACACTTGACTCAGACACGGAGGAAGAAGCAAGATGTCCTAGATCCAAAGGGCATCACATCAAACACGAGACAAAACAGAAAAAGGAAGAGTCTATGACGAAACCTTTGAAGGTTAAGCCACAGGACACACCCGACACTGTTAAATCGAGTATGGACGATCTTGTCGAAAAGATCGGGCGTTTAATGATCGCGATAAGCCAGTACGAGGCTGAAAGGATTGGAAAACCACCTGTAAAAACCACTTCTCCAATGCGATGTTTTATGTGTGGAGAATATGGCCACTTACTCAAAGACTGCCTCGAGACAAAGGCTTTTATCATGAAAAACATCTTGAAGATGTCAAACAATGGTCGGTTTGTTCAAGCCGATGGATCAGGTTTGCCTCGCAGTGATCTTGATGACGGTGGTATTGCACGAGTCCTGCACAATCAGATGTCTCATGCCTTGAATGGCGAAACCGAGTACCTACACAGTTTTGACCTGTTCAATCAGGAGGTTACATTCCCTGAAGAACAACGGCAAGCACGTACAAAGAAGACAGTTGAGCCCTATGACAAAGGACACATGACGGAATGTCCTAATCGTGCATATGTTGAGCTGTCACAGCAAGCACCAGCTAGCCAGCCAGCTGCGATCTTGAAGGACAAGACTTCAGTTCCCGAGTCTGTTCTAGAGTTCCCAAACAAGGTTGTTGAAACCCATGATGAGAACCTGGACAGTGCCCAAGTCCACAAGCCAATTACCAAGACCGAAGACTTGTCGATGTCTGAGATCGAATGCAAGACAACATCAGAAGACGTTATAGTACAAGGCAAGAAACCCGCTTATCAGTTTCCAAGTGAACCTCAGGCAAGCGACTTGTGCGAGTTCACTATGGCCAAGAAGATTACTGTCGATCCTGTCAATGTCCTCGGATCTCCGCTTGGATCAGGCAAGAGATTACGGACAACCTTGAAGACTCAGCAAGTTCCTGCTAGTCCAGAGGCCACACATACAGAAAGTGACAATGTCTCGATTAACTCAGCTGAATACGGAACCAATCCCTTGGATTTGAAAAAGTGACTTCCGAGGCACCAATTAATTAATCATCCGTCAAAGACAATCAAGCACAATATGGTTGACTCGGATGACGAATCAAGTGACAAGGATACTCTTGTACATGCCGATGGTTCTGTTTTGAATATCGACAGTCAAGCCGGTGAAGTCAATAGTCGACAACTCGAAATTGAGCACAAGTGTGAATTTAACGCTCAAAAACTCGATTACTCCGTTCGCCCATCTGTTCTTATGATGGTGATAGCCAGGACTCAAAGCACAATTTCATATTATCCATATACAATGGTCATTGACAATGGAAATTGTTGCTTGCAAGATCTCTTGGGCCACAAAGTCAATCTCAATAGTCGTGACATTCTGAATCTAGTTCGAGGAATTTCCATCCCCCGAAGTCTTCTTATTATACCGGACAACATCGGCCAGAGGAGAGTTATCCTAAGCCAGCCTTGGCTGTTTTCATTCCTGGCCAGGATTGAATCTCTTCACGGAACTGATATGAACTCACGAATTTGGCAAGGCAACGATCAAGCCCTTGGACAATCTTACTGATACAATGGTATCATGCCGGCGAGTGTGCCTAAGGTCTCGTTGAGTCATACAACAGTTTTCCCTAAGGGGGACTTCAACTTGAAAAAGCTGAGGCCTCATGTTGTCAAAGCCTCAAGAGTTTTGGATCAAACCTTAAAGGCAATCCATAAAGCTCTATGCCAAGCCTATTGGTTCCAGGACGTAATTCAAGACAGGATATTCGAACTTCAATTCATGCCGGCTGCCAATCAATCAACACTTGAGTACTTCACCTTTATTCACAACTTGGCAGAGTATCATCGACTACGAAACCCTGACTTGTACGAGTCCGAGGATAGATGAGAAAACCCGCGTCGTTTGGATGCTGGGAGACACAAGTCAAAGAATTTCAGCAGATGTTGCTGGATCTCCAGTAATTTGACAGATGTGCGACGGCCGAAATCGAGGCCAGAGAGCCCCCGTTTGCGTAATAAGAATGGCGTAGTTGATCTCGTCAGAGCCGGAAAGAAGAACTTAACATCGGAATACTCGCCTTCTGAAAGGAACAACAGAGTCCCTACATCATTGTTCAGGAAATGCAGCGACCTTGTAGAAATCAAGCGACCGGATCCGCTACGAGATAAATCGCCCATGACTCCTAAAGATCTTGTTACATGAAGTCGTCTGACGAACTGGGTACATCCAAGCCATTCCTTGATGTCCCTGGCATAGTCCCGAAGAAAATCAGCTCTATCGCTCCACAACTGGACACTTACGAGAGACAAATATCTACAAGTTCACTTGATAGACACGACTATGTGATTTCTATGGCAAGTTCCCCGAGATTCAAGAGTACCGAACGTAAAAAGCTTGACGAGCTTACGGACGAGTCTGAACTATCGAGTTATCGTTACAAAAATCCAAATTGCCCAACAACTGAAGAAAGACTCAAGAACGATCAGAACACGTCTGACAAGATCTTAATGGAGAACTTTGCCAGAACTTGAGAAAGGAATTTGATGGTGCACTTACAGTCTGTCGTTAAGTCTAACTCCGCGTCCTTGACACTCTCTGCACAACTGGAACTGAGCAGTAATGAGCCTGCAAACGAATACGAGTACCCGACCTCGTCCGTACTGATGGGAATGAACGATAACTCGATTGGCACACCTACGGATAATGCAGAACCTGCGAAGCATATGATTCTGTATATGGAACTTGGAAGGACACGCACCCGTGATTGTTCAGATTTAGCAAGAAGTCCCCGTTCTCGCGATAGACATATGGATGTTGAAGAGACGACGATTCTTGGTCCATTGTGAGTGAACTCGAGGAACATGTTAAAGCGTATCAACAAAGACCGAGGAGCAAACTTGACAACAGTGTGCTCACCTACAACTGAAGAAGTAGATGTCATAACCGATTACTCGAGTTTATTCATGCAGTCAGAGACGAACGAGGCCTCCGGCGATAGACCTACAAAATTGTTCAAGTTCAAAAACGCGGGTAAAATCATAATGAAAATGACACCACACGAAATGGAGCCTGAAGCGTTATGAGCCAAATCGGAGAACTCTAGCCATAAACGTATATCCATTCGCATCATCTTGTCCAAATACATCGGAGTTCCTGTGGGAATGGTTGTGGATCCCGCGAAAGCAACCTTTCGGGTGCTGGTACCAATGACGGCAGTCATTATATGTCGTCCAATGGCGTCGAGTTCCCGTTCGTGTGATAAACACACAGATGTTGAGGAAACCACAGTTTCTGATCCCCAACTCGCAAGGCCGATGAATCTGTCTAAGCCTCTCAGTCAACTCGCAGCGATAAATCAGGCGACAATGCACTCACCTCTTGCTAAAGACGCTAGCACCCGAGATGGGTATCCAATTCCAAAATGCCCAAGTGCTCTGAGAACATCGAACTTGAGCATTTCCTGTCCATGCAATAGAAATGACGAGGTTGCTGTATTGACAGCACGAGTCCCGGAACGTGCTAAGCTATCGATCCTGTGGAAGAATCTTATCAAGACTCAACAAATGGACTGGATGAAGTTCCACTTACCTCGTACAATGCACTGCGATGTCGTGCTTTTGAATTTGTCGAGTGGAACCTCCAACATACCTGGAAAGTTTCTCAAGGGCATGAGTAAGGTCGCAGCATGGATTCTGCACAAGGAGAGATCCACCTTACATGAATGGGACCTCGAATGGCTGCGTATTAGACCCAAGCACATCTGAAATTGCACAAATTCAACGTCAGCAAGTCTTCATTTACACGATGGATACGGCGATGTTGAAGAGGCGACGATTTTCGATCCGCAACACGCAAAGCCAACAAACCCGTTTAAGGAGATTAGCCAACTCGGAAAGAGAGGCCCAACGATGGCGTACTTACCTTTGTACAATGAACTCCCTATCAATTACACGGGTTCGCCATTATTCGGACATATCGAATCGTCTCCATCCATTGTGGTGATCTCAGGCGAGGTACTTGAAGATGTCGCGAGAGTAGCCTTATGGACTATTCTGGAGAAAGAAGAACAGCGTAAGCTGCATGCAACACATATAGAAGAATCTGAACGTACCTGCAAGGATGGCGACACAAGTTCCCTGCGCGCGGGATTCTTGACAATGATCTTGAGTGTCTTGAAGTCCGCGATGTTCAAGGGACCTGATATTGTCGATAACCAACAATGGTGTATTGCAGATCCAGCACATGTCTTGAAGAACGCTCTATTGAAAGCCCAAGGAAACTCTCACTCGTTAGCCAACGACCTCCATGTAATAGACGAATTGCCCTGCAAAGCACATACCAGTGATTTGTATCATGATGGGCCTGGTACCAAGGTTACATGTCCGCCGTCACGCACATCTGTCGAGTCGCCCGAGTTAATTGACACGATCCTGAGCGAGGTTCTTGAGTATACCGCGAAAGCCTCACATAGAGGGAACCTTAACGTACCATGCGATGGACTTGAGCATACCAGCGATTATTCTGGCACGGCCGCCCGGTATACCCGCGTCCCAACAAAGATCTTGAAGACAGTGGGGACTCGTTCTTCACGCGATAGAAATGGCGATGATGGAAAGCCAAGACCTGAAGAGACTTCCATGACGAAAGGGTACTCACCTTTGCTTGGCGAGCCCAACATCGATCGTACCGATCTATTGTCGTCCGAACTTGTTGTCACGATGCCTGGGAAAGTGTCTGAAGTTCCTGTTAAAGTAGTCCTGCACTCGGCATTGCACAAAGAGGAGACACATATCTCATACAAAACGTTACGGTCTGAATTGGAGCATGTCCACGAGAGTGCCAGGCCAAGTCCCCAGCACATGGCGATAATGACAAAGATGTTGGGTGCCTTGAAGTCCGCGATGTTGAGGTGAACCGATAAAGTCAATGTCCAACGGTGGCATATCGTAGACTCAACGCATGGATCAAAGAACATCCTATTGGTGACTTGCAACAAGGCATCTTTGTTAGATAGCTTCTTCCTTGCAAGAAAAGACCTGCCCCATGGGCTACTCACCCGAATTCCACACAACAATGGCGCATCGAGGCCACCCGATCTGATGGCAAGGAGTTCCCGTTCGTGCGATACACATGCAGACGTTGAAGACGCGATGATTTTTGATACGCAACATGCAAAGTCGGCGGACCTGCTTAACCACGTTATTAAACCTGGAGAGACAAATATAACAAAGCTTTACTCACCTATACTTGACAACCCCGGTATTGATCTGTTATACTTGTTGTCGTCCATTCGCACTGAGTCGCGCCGAGTCCGTTGTTGCGATCCCCAGAAAAGCGCTAGATGTTACTGCCACCTTGACAAAACGTTACATACATTTAAGTGTGGTCACGATTGTCCCAGCTCGAGTTCCCAGTGCACAAGGATTTTGATGGGGGCATTCGGTGACTTGATGTTTGTGATGTTCAAACGAGCTGATACTGTTGGCGTTCCGCTGTGGCATACAATGGACTTGACGCGTGCTTTAAGGAGCGATCTACTGAAGACTCGTAACAAAACATCTGTGTTAGACGAGTACTTTCCTCCGATAAAAGACTTGCCCGTGGACTACTCACCTGTAGTTCCCACTATGACGACAAAGCGAGCCCAGTCTGTTGCCCTTGAGAGCCACATATATGTATTTGGCCATTGGAGCTTGAACTTGTTGGGGATCACGCATAGCCATCCGAGCCTGAGACCTGTAGCTTTCGTACACAAAGGAGACCACACTTCTGTCGCGACCTTGCAAGCCGGATCGAAGCACGAGACCAAACAGACGACAAGACATCTTTCGGAACTGGCAAGTGCCGAACGTGCTCTGTCACATCATAATTAGTCACGTCACGGCGCTTCGCATAATGGAATTAAATGCTTTTTGACCTGTCGCGAGGGACCACGACCCAGCTGAGGCCTAATATGTTGGAGGGATAAATCCCTACACCATAGAAACACCATCCGAGGCCAATTTTACAACCAAACAAACGGACTGAACATCCATCCGATTCTTAATTTTCACACCTTTCATTCATTGGAGAAACAGTCCAAATTCTATACGTCTGAAACCCCTCATTCCACATCATTCCTTTGCCTTAAGGG